>OW121803.1:3911589-4119736 GCA_933228885.1 Leistus spinibarbis | reverse complement strand
TAGTTTTAGTTTTAGTTTTAGTTTTAGTTTTAGTTTAGTTTTAGTTTTAGTTTTAGTTTTAGTTTTAGTTTTAGTTTTAGTTTTAGTTTTAGTTTTAGTTTTAGTTTTAGTTTTAGTTTTAGTTTTAGTTTTAGTTTTAGTTTTAGTTTTAGTTTTAGTTTTAGTTTTAGTTTTAGTTTTAGTTTTAGTTTTAGTTTTAGTTTTAGTTTTAGTTTTAGTTTTAGTTTTAGTTTTAGTTTTAGTTTTAGTTTTAGTTTTAGTTTTAGTTTTAGTTTTAGTTTTAGTTTTAGTTTTAGTTTTAGTTTTAGTTTTAGTTTTAGTTTTAGTTTTAGTTTTAGTTTTAGTTTTAGTTTTAGTTTTAGTTTTAGTTTTAGTTTTAGTTTTAGTTTTAGTTTTAGTTTTAGTTTTAGTTTTAGTTTTAGTTTTAGTTTTAGTTTTAGTTTTAGTTTTAGTTTTAGTTTTAGTTTTAGTTTTAGTTTTAGTTTTAGTTTTAGTTTTAGTTTTAGTTTTAGTTTTAGTTTTAGTTTTAGTTTTAGTTTTAGTTTTAGTTTTAGTTTTAGTTTTAGTTTTAGTTTTAGTTTTAGTTTTAGTTTTAGTTTTAGTTTTAGTTTTAGTTTTAGTTTTAGTTTTAGTTTTAGTTTTAGTTTTAGTTTTAGTTTTAGTTTTAGTTTTAGTTTTAGTTTTAGTTTTAGTTTTAGTTTTAGTTTTAGTTTTAGTTTTAGTTTTAGTTTTAGTTTTAGTTTTAGTTTTAGTTTTAGTTTTAGTTTTAGTTTTAGTTTTAGTTTTAGTTTTAGTTTTAGTTTTAGTTTTAGTTTTAGTTTTAGTTTTAGTTTTAGTTTTAGTTTTAGTTTTAGTTTTAGTTTTAGTTTTAGTTTTAGTTTTAGTTTTAGTTTTAGTTTTAGTTTTAGTTTTAGTTTTAGTTTTAGTTTTAGTTTTAGTTTTAGTTTTAGTTTTAGTTTTAGTTTTAGTTTTAGTTTTAGTTTTAGTTTTAGTTTTAGTTTTAGTTTTAGTTTTAGTTTTAGTTTTAGTTTTAGTTTTAGTTTTAGTTTTAGTTTTAGTTTTAGTTTTAGTTTTAGTTTTAGTTTTAGTTTTAGTTTTAGTTTTAGTTTTAGTTTTAGTTTTAGTTTTAGTTTTAGTTTTAGTTTTAGTTTTAGTTTTAGTTTTAGTTTTAGTTTTAGTTTTAGTTTTAGTTTTAGTTTTAGTTTTAGTTTTAGTTTTAGTTTTAGTTTTAGTTTTAGTTTTAGTTTTAGTTTTAGTTTTAGTTTTAGTTTTAGTTTTAGTTTTAGTTTTAGTTTTAGTTTTAGTTTTAGTTTTAGTTTTAGTTTTAGTTTTAGTTTTAGTTTTAGTTTTAGTTTTAGTTTTAGTTTTAGTTTTAGTTTTAGTTTTAGTTTTAGTTTTAGTTTTAGTTTTAGTTTTAGTTTTAGTTTTAGTTTTAGTTTTAGTTTTAGTTTTAGTTTTAGTTTTAGTTTTAGTTTTAGTTTTAGTTTTAGTTTTAGTTTTAGTTTTAGTTTTAGTTTTAGTTTTAGTTTTAGTTTTAGTTTTAGTTTTAGTTTTAGTTTTAGTTTTAGTTTTAGTTTTAGTTTTAGTTTTAGTTTTAGTTTTAGTTTTAGTTTTAGTTTTAGTTTTAGTTTTAGTTTTAGTTTTTAGTTTTAGTTTTAGTTTTAGTTTTAGTTTTAGTTTTAGTTTTAGTTTTAGTTTTAGTTTTAGTTTTAGTTTTAGTTTTAGTTTTAGTTTTAGTTTTAGTTTTAGTTTTAGTTTTAGTTTTAGTTTTAGTTTTAGTTTTAGTTTTAGTTTTAGTTTTAGTTTTAGTTTTAGTTTTAGTTTTAGTTTTAGTTTTAGTTTTAGTTTTAGTTTTAGTTTTAGTTTTAGTTTTAGTTTTAGTTTTAGTTTTAGTTTTAGTTTTAGTTTTAGTTTTAGTTTTAGTTTTAGTTTTAGTTTTAGTTTTAGTTTTAGTTTTTAGTTTTAGTTTTAGTTTTAGTTTTAGTTTTAGTTTTAGTTTTAGTTTTAGTTTTAGTTTTAGTTTTAGTTTTAGTTTTAGTTTTAGTTTTAGTTTTAGTTTTAGTTTTAGTTTTAGTTTTAGTTTTAGTTTTAGTTTTAGTTTTAGTTTTAGTTTTAGTTTTAGTTTTAGTTTTAGTTTTAGTTTTAGTTTTAGTTTTAGTTTTAGTTTTAGTTTTAGTTTTAGTTTTAGTTTTAGTTTTAGTTTTAGTTTTAGTTTTAGTTTTAGTTTTAGTTTTAGTTTTAGTTTTAGTTTTAGTTTTAGTTTTAGTTTTAGTTTTAGTTTTAGTTTTAGTTTTAGTTTTAGTTTTAGTTTTAGTTTTAGTTTTAGTTTTAGTTTTAGTTTTAGTTTTAGTTTTAGTTTTAGTTTTAGTTTTAGTTTTAGTTTTAGTTTTAGTTTTAGTTTTAGTTTTAGTTTTAGTTTTAGTTTTAGTTTTAGTTTTAGTTTTAGTTTTAGTTTTAGTTTTAGTTTTAGTTTTAGTTTTAGTTTTAGTTTTAGTTTTAGTTTTAGTTTTAGTTTTAGTTTTAGTTTTAGTTTTAGTTTTAGTTTTAGTTTTAGTTTTAGTTTTAGTTTTAGTTTTAGTTTTAGTTTTAGTTTTAGTTTTAGTTTTAGTTTTAGTTTTAGTTTTAGTTTTAGTTTTAGTTTTAGTTTTAGTTTTAGTTTTAGTTTTAGTTTTAGTTTTAGTTTTAGTTTTAGTTTTAGTTTTAGTTTTAGTTTTAGTTTTAGTTTTAGTTTTAGTTTTAGTTTTAGTTTTAGTTTTAGTTTTAGTTTTAGTTTTAGTTTTAGTTTTAGTTTTAGTTTTAGTTTTAGTTTTAGTTTTAGTTTTAGTTTTAGTTTTAGTTTTAGTTTTAGTTTTAGTTTTAGTTTTAGTTTTAGTTTTAGTTTTAGTTTTAGTTTTAGTTTTAGTTTTAGTTTTAGTTTTAGTTTTAGTTTTAGTTTTAGTTTTAGTTTTAGTTTTAGTTTTAGTTTTAGTTTTAGTTTTAGTTTTAGTTTTAGTTTTAGTTTTAGTTTTAGTTTTAGTTTTAGTTTTAGTTTTAGTTTTAGTTTTAGTTTTAGTTTTAGTTTTAGTTTTAGTTTTAGTTTTAGTTTTAGTTTTAGTTTTAGTTTTAGTTTTAGTTTTAGTTTTAGTTTTAGTTTTAGTTTTAGTTTTAGTTTTAGTTTTAGTTTTAGTTTTAGTTTTAGTTTTAGTTTTAGTTTTAGTTTTAGTTTTAGTTTTAGTTTTAGTTTTAGTTTTAGTTTTAGTTTTAGTTTTAGTTTTAGTTTTAGTTTTAGTTTTAGTTTTAGTTTTAGTTTTAGTTTTAGTTTTAGTTTTAGTTTTAGTTTTAGTTTTAGTTTTAGTTTTAGTTTTAGTTTTAGTTTTAGTTTTAGTTTTAGTTTTAGTTTTAGTTTTAGTTTTAGTTTTAGTTTTAGTTTTAGTTTTAGTTTTAGTTTTAGTTTTAGTTTTAGTTTTAGTTTTAGTTTTAGTTTTAGTTTTAGTTTTAGTTTTAGTTTTAGTTTTAGTTTTAGTTTTAGTTTTAGTTTTAGTTTTAGTTTTAGTTTTAGTTTTAGTTTTAGTTTTAGTTTTAGTTTTAGTTTTAGTTTTAGTTTTAGTTTTAGTTTTAGTTTTAGTTTTAGTTTTAGTTTTAGTTTTAGTTTTAGTTTTAGTTTTAGTTTTAGTTTTAGTTTTAGTTTTAGTTTTAGTTTTAGTTTTAGTTTTAGTTTTAGTTTTAGTTTTAGTTTTAGTTTTAGTTTTAGTTTTAGTTTTAGTTTTAGTTTTAGTTTTAGTTTTAGTTTTAGTTTTAGTTTTAGTTTTAGTTTTAGTTTTAGTTTTAGTTTTAGTTTTAGTTTTAGTTTTAGTTTTAGTTTTAGTTTTAGTTTTAGTTTTAGTTTTAGTTTTAGTTTTAGTTTTAGTTTTAGTTTTAGTTTTAGTTTTAGTTTTAGTTTTAGTTTTAGTTTTAGTTTTAGTTTTAGTTTTAGTTTTAGTTTTAGTTTTAGTTTTAGTTTTAGTTTTAGTTTTAGTTTTAGTTTTAGTTTTAGTTTTAGTTTTAGTTTTAGTTTTAGTTTTAGTTTTAGTTTTAGTTTTAGTTTTAGTTTTAGTTTTAGTTTTAGTTTTAGTTTTAGTTTTAGTTTTAGTTTTAGTTTTAGTTTTAGTTTTAGTTTTAGTTTTAGTTTTAGTTTTAGTTTTAGTTTTAGTTTTAGTTTTAGTTTTAGTTTTAGTTTTAGTTTTAGTTTTAGTTTTAGTTTTAGTTTTAGTTTTAGTTTTAGTTTTAGTTTTAGTTTTAGTTTTAGTTTTAGTTTTAGTTTTAGTTTTAGTTTTAGTTTTAGTTTTAGTTTTAGTTTTAGTTTTAGTTTTAGTTTTAGTTTTAGTTTTAGTTTTAGTTTTAGTTTTAGTTTTAGTTTTAGTTTTAGTTTTAGTTTTAGTTTTAGTTTTAGTTTTAGTTTTAGTTTTAGTTTTAGTTTTAGTTTTAGTTTTAGTTTTAGTTTTAGTTTTAGTTTTAGTTTTAGTTTTAGTTTTAGTTTTAGTTTTAGTTTTAGTTTTAGTTTTAGTTTTAGTTTTAGTTTTAGTTTTAGTTTTAGTTTTAGTTTTAGTTTTAGTTTTAGTTTTAGTTTTAGTTTTAGTTTTAGTTTTAGTTTTAGTTTTAGTTTTAGTTTTAGTTTTAGTTTTAGTTTTAGTTTTAGTTTTAGTTTTAGTTTTAGTTTTAGTTTTAGTTTTAGTTTTAGTTTTAGTTTTAGTTTTAGTTTTAGTTTTAGTTTTAGTTTTAGTTTTAGTTTTAGTTTTAGTTTTAGTTTTAGTTTTAGTTTTAGTTTTAGTTTTAGTTTTAGTTTTAGTTTTAGTTTTAGTTTTAGTTTTAGTTTTAGTTTTAGTTTTAGTTTTAGTTTTAGTTTTAGTTTTAGTTTTAGTTTTAGTTTTAGTTTTAGTTTTAGTTTTAGTTTTAGTTTTAGTTTTAGTTTTAGTTTTAGTTTTAGTTTTAGTTTTAGTTTTAGTTTTAGTTTTAGTTTTAGTTTTAGTTTTAGTTTTAGTTTTAGTTTTAGTTTTAGTTTTAGTTTTAGTTTTAGTTTTAGTTTTAGTTTTAGTTTTAGTTTTAGTTTTAGTTTTAGTTTTAGTTTTAGTTTTAGTTTTAGTTTTAGTTTTAGTTTTAGTTTTAGTTTTAGTTTTAGTTTTAGTTTTAGTTTTAGTTTTAGTTTTAGTTTTAGTTTTAGTTTTAGTTTTAGTTTTAGTTTTAGTTTTAGTTTTAGTTTTAGTTTTAGTTTTAGTTTTAGTTTTAGTTTTAGTTTTAGTTTTAGTTTTAGTTTTAGTTTTAGTTTTAGTTTTAGTTTTAGTTTTAGTTTTAGTTTTAGTTTTAGTTTTAGTTTTAGTTTTAGTTTTAGTTTTAGTTTTAGTTTTAGTTTTAGTTTTAGTTTTAGTTTTAGTTTTAGTTTTAGTTTTAGTTTTAGTTTTAGTTTTAGTTTTAGTTTTAGTTTTAGTTTTAGTTTTAGTTTTAGTTTTAGTTTTAGTTTTAGTTTTAGTTTTAGTTTTAGTTTTAGTTTTAGTTTTAGTTTTAGTTTTAGTTTTAGTTTTAGTTTTAGTTTTAGTTTTAGTTTTAGTTTTAGTTTTAGTTTTAGTTTTAGTTTTAGTTTTAGTTTTAGTTTTAGTTTTAGTTTTAGTTTTAGTTTTAGTTTTAGTTTTAGTTTTAGTTTTAGTTTTAGTTTTAGTTTTAGTTTTAGTTTTAGTTTTAGTTTTAGTTTTAGTTTTAGTTTTAGTTTTAGTTTTAGTTTTAGTTTTAGTTTTAGTTTTAGTTTTAGTTTTAGTTTTAGTTTTAGTTTTAGTTTTAGTTTTAGTTTTAGTTTTAGTTTTAGTTTTAGTTTTAGTTTTAGTTTTAGTTTTAGTTTTAGTTTTAGTTTTAGTTTTAGTTTTAGTTTTAGTTTTAGTTTTAGTTTTAGTTTTAGTTTTAGTTTTAGTTTTAGTTTTAGTTTTAGTTTTAGTTTTAGTTTTAGTTTTAGTTTTAGTTTTAGTTTTAGTTTTAGTTTTAGTTTTAGTTTTAGTTTTAGTTTTAGTTTTAGTTTTAGTTTTAGTTTTAGTTTTAGTTTTAGTTTTAGTTTTAGTTTTAGTTTTAGTTTTAGTTTTAGTTTTAGTTTTAGTTTTAGTTTTAGTTTTAGTTTTAGTTTTAGTTTTAGTTTTAGTTTTAGTTTTAGTTTTAGTTTTAGTTTTAGTTTTAGTTTTAGTTTTAGTTTTAGTTTTAGTTTTAGTTTTAGTTTTAGTTTTAGTTTTAGTTTTAGTTTTAGTTTTAGTTTTAGTTTTAGTTTTAGTTTTAGTTTTAGTTTTAGTTTTAGTTTTAGTTTTAGTTTTAGTTTTAGTTTTAGTTTTAGTTTTAGTTTTAGTTTTAGTTTTAGTTTTAGTTTTAGTTTTAGTTTTAGTTTTAGTTTTAGTTTTAGTTTTAGTTTTAGTTTTAGTTTTAGTTTTAGTTTTAGTTTTAGTTTTAGTTTTAGTTTTAGTTTTAGTTTTAGTTTTAGTTTTAGTTTTAGTTTTAGTTTTAGTTTTAGTTTTAGTTTTAGTTTTAGTTTTAGTTTTAGTTTTAGTTTTAGTTTTAGTTTTAGTTTTAGTTTTAGTTTTAGTTTTAGTTTTAGTTTTAGTTTTAGTTTTAGTTTTAGTTTTAGTTTTAGTTTTAGTTTTAGTTTTAGTTTTAGTTTTAGTTTTAGTTTTAGTTTTAGTTTTAGTTTTAGTTTTAGTTTTAGTTTTAGTTTTAGTTTTAGTTTTAGTTTTAGTTTTAGTTTTAGTTTTAGTTTTAGTTTTAGTTTTAGTTTTAGTTTTAGTTTTAGTTTTAGTTTTAGTTTTAGTTTTAGTTTTAGTTTTAGTTTTAGTTTTAGTTTTAGTTTTAGTTTTAGTTTTAGTTTTAGTTTTAGTTTTAGTTTTAGTTTTAGTTTTAGTTTTAGTTTTAGTTTTAGTTTTAGTTTTAGTTTTAGTTTTAGTTTTAGTTTTAGTTTTAGTTTTAGTTTTAGTTTTAGTTTTAGTTTTAGTTTTAGTTTTAGTTTTAGTTTTAGTTTTAGTTTTAGTTTTAGTTTTAGTTTTAGTTTTAGTTTTAGTTTTAGTTTTAGTTTTAGTTTTAGTTTTAGTTTTAGTTTTAGTTTTAGTTTTAGTTTTAGTTTTAGTTTTAGTTTTAGTTTTAGTTTTAGTTTTAGTTTTAGTTTTAGTTTTAGTTTTAGTTTTAGTTTTAGTTTTAGTTTTAGTTTTAGTTTTAGTTTTAGTTTTAGTTTTAGTTTTAGTTTTAGTTTTAGTTTTAGTTTTAGTTTTAGTTTTAGTTTTAGTTTTAGTTTTAGTTTTAGTTTTAGTTTTAGTTTTAGTTTTAGTTTTAGTTTTAGTTTTAGTTTTAGTTTTAGTTTTAGTTTTAGTTTTAGTTTTAGTTTTAGTTTTAGTTTTAGTTTTAGTTTTAGTTTTAGTTTTAGTTTTAGTTTTAGTTTTAGTTTTAGTTTTAGTTTTAGTTTTAGTTTTAGTTTTAGTTTTAGTTTTAGTTTTAGTTTTAGTTTTAGTTTTAGTTTTAGTTTTAGTTTTAGTTTTAGTTTTAGTTTTAGTTTTAGTTTTAGTTTTAGTTTTAGTTTTAGTTTTAGTTTTAGTTTTAGTTTTAGTTTTAGTTTTAGTTTTAGTTTTAGTTTTAGTTTTAGTTTTAGTTTTAGTTTTAGTTTTAGTTTTAGTTTTAGTTTTAGTTTTAGTTTTAGTTTTAGTTTTAGTTTTAGTTTTAGTTTTAGTTTTAGTTTTAGTTTTAGTTTTAGTTTTAGTTTTAGTTTTAGTTTTAGTTTTAGTTTTAGTTTTAGTTTTAGTTTTAGTTTTAGTTTTAGTTTTAGTTTTAGTTTTAGTTTTAGTTTTAGTTTTAGTTTTAGTTTTAGTTTTAGTTTTAGTTTTAGTTTTAGTTTTAGTTTTAGTTTTAGTTTTAGTTTTAGTTTTAGTTTTAGTTTTAGTTTTAGTTTTAGTTTTAGTTTTAGTTTTAGTTTTAGTTTTAGTTTTAGTTTTAGTTTTAGTTTTAGTTTTAGTTTTAGTTTTAGTTTTAGTTTTAGTTTTAGTTTTAGTTTTAGTTTTAGTTTTAGTTTTAGTTTTAGTTTTAGTTTTAGTTTTAGTTTTAGTTTTAGTTTTAGTTTTAGTTTTAGTTTTAGTTTTAGTTTTAGTTTTAGTTTTAGTTTTAGTTTTAGTTTTAGTTTTAGTTTTAGTTTTAGTTTTAGTTTTAGTTTTAGTTTTAGTTTTAGTTTTAGTTTTAGTTTTAGTTTTAGTTTTAGTTTTAGTTTTAGTTTTAGTTTTAGTTTTAGTTTTAGTTTTAGTTTTAGTTTTAGTTTTAGTTTTAGTTTTAGTTTTAGTTTTAGTTTTAGTTTTAGTTTTAGTTTTAGTTTTAGTTTTAGTTTTAGTTTTAGTTTTAGTTTTAGTTTTAGTTTTAGTTTTAGTTTTAGTTTTAGTTTTAGTTTTAGTTTTAGTTTTAGTTTTAGTTTTAGTTTTAGTTTTAGTTTTAGTTTTAGTTTTAGTTTTAGTTTTAGTTTTAGTTTTAGTTTTAGTTTTAGTTTTAGTTTTAGTTTTAGTTTTAGTTTTAGTTTTAGTTTTAGTTTTAGTTTTAGTTTTAGTTTTAGTTTTAGTTTTAGTTTTAGTTTTAGTTTTAGTTTTAGTTTTAGTTTTAGTTTTAGTTTTAGTTTTAGTTTTAGTTTTAGTTTTAGTTTTAGTTTTAGTTTTAGTTTTAGTTTTAGTTTTAGTTTTAGTTTTAGTTTTAGTTTTAGTTTTAGTTTTAGTTTTAGTTTTAGTTTTAGTTTTAGTTTTAGTTTTAGTTTTAGTTTTAGTTTTAGTTTTAGTTTTAGTTTTAGTTTTAGTTTTAGTTTTAGTTTTAGTTTTAGTTTTAGTTTTAGTTTTAGTTTTAGTTTTAGTTTTAGTTTTAGTTTTAGTTTTAGTTTTAGTTTTAGTTTTAGTTTTAGTTTTAGTTTTAGTTTTAGTTTTAGTTTTAGTTTTAGTTTTAGTTTTAGTTTTAGTTTTAGTTTTAGTTTTAGTTTTAGTTTTAGTTTTAGTTTTAGTTTTAGTTTTAGTTTTAGTTTTAGTTTTAGTTTTAGTTTTAGTTTTAGTTTTAGTTTTAGTTTTAGTTTTAGTTTTAGTTTTAGTTTTAGTTTTAGTTTTAGTTTTAGTTTTAGTTTTAGTTTTAGTTTTAGTTTTAGTTTTAGTTTTAGTTTTAGTTTTAGTTTTAGTTTTAGTTTTAGTTTTAGTTTTAGTTTTAGTTTTAGTTTTAGTTTTAGTTTTAGTTTTAGTTTTAGTTTTAGTTTTAGTTTTAGTTTTAGTTTTAGTTTTAGTTTTAGTTTTAGTTTTAGTTTTAGTTTTAGTTTTAGTTTTAGTTTTAGTTTTAGTTTTAGTTTTAGTTTTAGTTTTAGTTTTAGTTTTAGTTTTAGTTTTAGTTTTAGTTTTAGTTTTAGTTTTAGTTTTAGTTTTAGTTTTAGTTTTAGTTTTAGTTTTAGTTTTAGTTTTAGTTTTAGTTTTAGTTTTAGTTTTAGTTTTAGTTTTAGTTTTAGTTTTAGTTTTAGTTTTAGTTTTAGTTTTAGTTTTAGTTTTAGTTTTAGTTTTAGTTTTAGTTTTAGTTTTAGTTTTAGTTTTAGTTTTAGTTTTAGTTTAGTTTTAGTTTTAGTTTTAGTTTTAGTTTTAGTTTTAGTTTTAGTTTTAGTTTTAGTTTTAGTTTTAGTTTTAGTTTTAGTTTTAGTTTTAGTTTTAGTTTTAGTTTTAGTTTTAGTTTTAGTTTTAGTTTTAGTTTTAGTTTTAGTTTTAGTTTTAGTTTAGTTTTAGTTTTAGTTTTAGTTTTAGTTTTAGTTTTAGTTTTAGTTTTAATTTTAGTTTTAGTTTTAGTTTAATTTTAGTTTTAGTTTTAGTTTAGCGGCATCAGGTTTCAGCCTTATAAGGCTAATATAAGTATAACATTTTATATACTTCAAATATCAAATAAATTCGTATGCGAATAAAATATTTCACGCATATTAGTTTTAAATGACTGGAAATGTTTTATACAAGCTGTAACTGGCTGGTACAGTCTGATACTCGCTAGTTTTGGCTAGTAAATGCCGGTCTCAGACAGCGCCGTCATGTTTCAGGCTTATTTGGCTTATATACGAGTAATAAATTATTTATTTAAAATTTCAAATGAAATCGTACTTGAATAATATTTTACACGCATATTAGCTTTTACTGTTGGGTAATGTTTTATACAAGCTGTAACTGGCTGGTACAGTCTGATACTGGCATGTTTTTGCCCGTTCTGGCCAGTTAATGCCAATTTCAGCCAGCGCCATCATGTTTCAGATTCATATGGATAATATATGAATAAAATTTTATTTAATGGATGATGCTGTTGCCACTCGGTGAAACATAATGAAAAATTAAAATAAAAACACTCGGTGTAAGTTTCACAAAAATAATTTATTGAGACGACTAGTTTCGGTTGTTAAACCATCTTCAGGTCTGACATGAGAATACATGAAACAAGCTTATATACTAAAATTAACAAGATTTACAGTATAACCTTACATACTAAAATACAGTGAATACACAAATTCGTTCACAAGGTTAAGGGATTAAGCGGTATATGAGGAATTTCCAGAAGGTGGGTAAAAACAAAACTTTGTCGGAGAAGGATTAAAGTAAAGGGAAATTATGGCAGGTAAGTTGTCGATCTTATAAATACACTTACTAAGGTAAAATTTGGTTCAAAATAATAAATTAATACTGTCCAAAGCAGATAAAGGTAATACGATTACTATATTAAATGAATCAGACTATATCCACAAAATTAATAACTTTATTAATGACAGCAATATAACCATCCTATCAAAAAATCCTACCGATAAATATCAAATAGATTTAAAACAGATTATTAAAAAATGTATTACTCTTATACCTAGAATGTCTCAATTTAAATATGTCCACATGAACCCTAACGCGCCTATTCTCTATGGCTTACCCAAATTACATAAGAAACTTTTTCCTATCAGACCAGTAGTATCCTATATAAAAGCTCCTACATACAAAATTTGCAAGTTTTTAAATACTCTTCTCCCCGAATTAATAGATTATCAACCTAAATATACTTTGAAAAATAGTTTAGATCTAATAAATAAGCTTAAACACTTAAAATTACCAAGTAATGCTAAACTTGTTTCCTTTGACGTTTCTAGCTTATTTACCTCAGTACCCATCCTCGAACTAAAAAACATCCTAAAAATACACTTAATTAATTCAAATGTGGATAGAATGGTTAATACTGAAATATCTTCTTTGTTAAATGTTTGTCTAGATCAAAATTATTTCCAATTTCAAAATCTATTTTACAAACAGAACGATGGTTTACCTATGGGTTCTCCCCTCAGTCCTCTCTTAGCTGATATATATATGAACAATTTCGAAAACAACATACTTAATTCTAACAATAACTTAATTAAAAATGTAATATTCTGGTATCGCTATGTGGACGACATTATATGTCTTTTTATGGGCTCTGATAGACAGTTAGACCAATTCCTGAATTTATTAAATACCCAAAATAATGCTATAAAATTCACAATAGAAAAAGAAAAGGATCGCAGTTTAAATTTCCTGGATATTACTTTAACACGTTTAGAAAACTCTTTTGACTTTAATATTTATAGGAAAGAAACTTACACTGACACAATTATACCGTTTTCATCTAATCACCCAATGAACATTAAAATGTCTTCTTTTAATAGCTTTATTTATCGACTTATAAATATACCAATGTCCCTTAAAAATTAGAATAGCGAATTAAAAACTATCCAAAGAATTGCAACTAACAATGGGTATGACCCTAATTTAATATATAAAATAATTAACAAAATTAATAACAAAACACTGAAAAAAGAAGTATATAACGGTACCAGTAACCTTTCTCAGGACAAAAACTATTATATGAAATTTAAATACTTAGGAAATATTTCGACCAAAATAGCCAATAAATTTAGATCAGACAACATTATACCAGGTTTTTACAATAACAATAATTTAAAGAATTTATTAGTGAACAATAAATTATTTTCCAAAGATAAACTAGACTCATCTGGAATATATAAAATTAATTGCAGTAATTGTGATTCATTTTATATAGGTCAAACAGGTAGAAGCTTTGGAAAAAGATTCAATGAACACATGCGCTCCTGGAAATTGGAAAAAACTGACTCTAACTTAGCCAATCATTTAATAGAAGAAAACCATACTTGCGAAATAGATAACTTAAAAATATTACACATAGCAGAGAAAGGTGATAAACTATCATTTCTAGAATTCGTAGAAATAAATAAAGCCATAACCCGAAAAGAACCCATACTCAATGAACAGTTAGACATTTATTTTTCTGAAATTGTTCCATATTTGAACCAAATTTTACCTTAGTAAGTGTATTTATAAGATCGACAACTTACCTGCCATAATTTCCCTTTACTTTAATCCTTCTCCGACAAAGTTTTGTTTTTACCCACCTTCTGGAAATTCCTCATATACCGCTTAATCCCTTAACCTTGTGAACGAATTTGTGTATTCACTGTATTTTAGTATGTAAGGTTATACTGTAAATCTTGTTAATTTTAGTATATAAGCTTGTTTCATGTATTCTCATGTCAGACCTGAAGATGGTTTAACAACCGAAACTAGTCGTCTCAATAAATTATTTTTGTGAAACTTACACCGAGTGTTTTTATTTTAATTTTTAAAATTTTATTTACTTAAAATTTCATATAAAATCGTATGCGAAGAAAATTTTACACGCATATTTGTTTTACTGTCTGCTAAAGTTTTCAACAAGCTGTAACTGGCCGGTACAGTCATATGCTGGCATGTTTTTCCAGATCTGGCCATTTAATGCCGGGCTCAGACAGCGCCATGATGTTTCAGCCTCATATAGCTAATAAACGTGTAAAATTTTATTTTATAAAATTTCAAATAAATTCGTATGCAAATAAAATTTTGCACGCAAATTAACTTTCACTGTCTGGTAATGTTTTATACAAGCTGTAACTGGCTGGAACAGTCTGATACTTGCATGATTTTGCCAGCTCTGGCCAGTTAATTCCGGGCTTAGACAGCGGCATCATGATTCAGTCTCATATGGCTAATATACGTGCAAAATTTTATTTACTTTTAATTTCAAATGAAATCGTATGCGAATAAAATTTTACACGCATATTAGCTTTTACTCAGGTCTATTCTGTATGGAATCCGTTAAACGTTAACACGTTAAAAATACTTGTTAAAAAATAAGAATTAGCGGGCCGTCAAAAATTAGCGTTTCTTTGGTATTCACTATGGTCCATTATTAACGTATATGCTAAAACTTAAAATTTAACGGTGCCGTTAATATCTGAAGTGAAATGAGTGACAAATGTCAAAAAAAGCCATGAAAACACACGTCGTATCTTGCATCATACATATCTTTCTTGTTATTTGAGGATTAGGATTGTTTATATATATACATCATTTAGATTTTTTTATTATCGTTGAAACATTCCTCATTATATTCCAGTGTTGTTAAAGAATATTTCAAAAAATTTATGCTGTTGATTTGTGAATTATATATGTGTAAACATAAAGTTTGGTTTTAATTTTCGGATTGACATTACATTTGACGTTTAAGTGAATTGTTACTTATGTATTATATTTGACCATTTTTCCAAGTGTTATATCTTAATATTTTAAATATTTGTAGATAAATAGTGGACAATATTATTAGTGATGAGACTCAGCCACCCTCACTCGGTCAAATTAAAAAAAATTATTAGCAATTAACAAATAAATTTGTTTCATAATTCGCAGTTTCCTACTATTCGCAACCAAAATTAAGCATGTAAATAATAGAGATAAAGAATACTGCAATAAAAGCAAGATTTGGTACGTGTAAAACGCACCAATGCGTAGAGCTCGCCTTTATGTAAGAAATGCGTTGCGAGCAGTGGTTCTTAATTATTGAGGCCTTTTGGTTAATAATTTGAAAAATAATTATTGACATAAAAAGTTTTTCAATTTTTTGTATATTATATTGATAAAAATAATTTTTTGTGCGTAGTTTAAAATTCAAAATTATAATATTTAATTATTTATTTCGGGCTTTGGGTTAACAACATGAAAAAATCTTGTATACATAAAATATCTTAGAATTTTTAGTAGAATTTTTGAATGCTTTAATTATTTTTATAAGGGCAGTATTAAGGGGGGCTCTAAATTTTGTGGCCCTATAACTCGGGAAGTATACGGGCGATATGATTTAAATTGCAAGCGAATTCAAATGGGATACCAAATAATATGTGTACCAAATTTGGTGTGAATCGCTTCGGTACCTTCAGAGGAGTACAGGGAACAAATTGTAGTATGGCGGAATCGGTTAGATTGAGTAAACACGGCGAGACGCGTACTCAATATAGAATATGATACAGCTGGTATCGAATTTTAACAGAGTACAAAATGTATTCGAATACTCAACGAGTTCGAGTCCATGCATACGGTGGATTCCAACAGATCGGGTGAGTACGCATTTCGCCGTGTTCACCCGATTCAGCTGGCATCGAGTACAAAATGTATTCGAATACTCAGGAACGTGTATTCGAGTATAGCGAGTACTTTCAAGAATCGAGTACATACCGATTCTTTGTACTCGAGTATCACATCACTAAATATGTATTGTAAGATTTGATCATGCCGATAATAATTGCAATTTTCAATAAATATCGTGATTTAACATCATCTTCTAAACTATTTATGAATGCAGATATGTTTAGTTTTACAAATATTCACTTATAAAATAACACTGACATTTAATGAGGATCTTTCAACGATAACGAAAAATCTAAATAACTATGAAAATATAACGTTAATATTTTAACACTACCCTTGAAGTTGCCGTTAAAATATACAATATTAACGTGACAGTTGAGAAAATTTGTTAAAATTTTAGCGGTTTATGCGTTAGCGAATACAAAAACACGTTAAAAATATTCGTTAATATTTTAACGTTGACCTTGAAATTAACGGCTACGCTAAAAATTACAGAATAGGCCTGACACAGGTCTATTCTGTATGGAATCCGTTAAACGTTAACACGTTAAAAATACTTGTTAAAAAATAAGAATTAGCGGGCCGTCAAAAATTAGCGTTTCTTTGGTATTCACTATGGTCCATTATTAACGTATATGCTAAAACTTAAAATTTAACGGTGCCGTTAATATCTGAAGTGAAATGAGTGACAAATGTCAAAAAATGCCATGAAAACACACGTCGTATCTTGCATCATACATATCTTTCTTGTTATTTGAGGGTTAGGATTGTTTATATATATACATCTGTAACAAATCCAACAAGTTGCATACTAACCTAGTTTAGATTTGCTGAGCTAGGCAAAACAATACAAGTATTGCAACTGGCTACGAAATGGACAAACATTAATGTAAACTAAATATAGCTAGGTCAGGATTTGTTTGCAAAGTCAGCGGTTTGGATTTGGGTCAGAGCTGAGTATAAAACCCCGATGGCGTGTGTCATTCAGGGTCTCAGTTCAAGTTGCGATTAGATCACTGTATTGGTATAAATTCATTTAGTAAGCCCTTCTGGCCTGTTGTGTTAATTATTCGTATTATCCTTTTATTATTATATCATTAAAGTATTTATTTGTTTAATTCGTCTTTTACTCTAACCGCATCCGTGTGTATCACGAAGAAGTTTGCATCATCTCCATATTCTTCAGGTGAGTAGACTGATATCGCTCGACGCATATAGTTGAGAGGTAAGGCAACGCGGGTTGATTAAATTAGAGCCCGCAGTTGTTACATTGGCGCAGTCGGTAGGATCAGTAACTCCGTGTGTTCTTCAATCACCGGTACTGTATTTCGAAACGGCTTGACTATCTGTAGTTGTAGCGATATCACAGAAAAATGCCGTTAGTGGGGTATGATCGTCCCGCACCGGGAGAGACAACACCCACTACGACAACCACGACAACAATGGCACACAGCTCGGAGACCACGAGAACCCTTGCACCACCCCCATCCATATATACAGACATACAAACCCCAGGCATATCTGGAAAACCGTTTTCCTACCATTTACCACCCCAAGATCCTTCCGCACCACCTCGAACGAAGTGGGCAGAGGAGACGAGTAGTCCACGATTCGTAACTGGACCCATTTTCACAGACCCATCCGCGATGAGCGCTTTAAAATCAATCGAACACTATTCAGGGGGGACAGATTTAGAAGCTTTCTTCGACGGGGTAGCTGCAACTGCAGAGTGTTTCAACTGGTCGGAAATTCAGATCGTAGCCGCAATAAAATTAAAACTTAAAGGGGAAGCACAATCATGTTACTACGCGTTACCAACAGACCGGAGACCGACCACGGTTGGTGCATTTAAAGCGTGGCTGATTCAATTGTTCGGGAGAAAGATAGATACTGCCGGAGCAGAACGCGATTTTTCAAAAATGTATCGACTTAAAGAGGAGACACTTTGCAAGTTCGCTTTTAGACTAGAAGCAGCCGCCACGAATTTATTTCAAACGCACGATAGGGACGAAACATCCGTAACTAGAAATCGATTTAAAAGAGAAGCTGCTTTAATTCAGCAGTTTCTGGACGGTTTAGATACGCGTTTAGCTAACGAAATTCGAAGACACAAACACTTTAACACAGTGGAAGAAGCCCTTCCAGTTGCGGAACATTGCGAAGAAGTCTTGTTGCGATTGGTTAAAATCACAAAGGCGGATACACACAAAGTAGCTATACGGGCCGTTACGAACACAAAACCACCTAATAATCAGAGACACACACAACCGGTGCACGTTAAAAAGGGTTCAGTACGAACGGATGAGAGATATCCCCAGATGAAGGGGCGGTGTTACAACTGCGGGGATTTGGGACACATTAGTAAAATGTGTTCCAAGCCGAGATCGACTCTATGCTATGCATGCATAAAAATAGGACATCGAGCTGAGACACCCCAGTGTCCTTTAAACGCCAAAACTGTCTCGGGGGAGACCCAACACCGGACAGTTTAACGAAAAACCTTCCAAAATTAGTACCTCGGGTCGCGGATTCGGACGTCGATCACAGCAAACGATTAAGCTTCAGCATAAACGGACTTTCACTTGATTTTCTTATTGATTCAAGAGCCGCAATTTCTTTATTGAAACGCTCTACCGCTACGAAACTAGATCTAGAACTAGAACCAGCAAACGATGTAATTGTAGATGTATCAGGCAACCCGCTGAGCCGGGACGGTGCCGTCATGGTAACATTAAATCATGGAACACATAAGTTAAAACATCGGTTTCTAGTATGTCCGGACGACCTCTGTTTCAAAACAGACGGATTGATCGGGATTGATTTTCTAGTAGCACACAATGTAATAATCGATTTTTCAAGGAATGTCTGTATGATGAAGGGTAGTCAGATAGCTGTGTTAGGAATCAAAAGGGTAACTGATTTGGAAAGGGGCGCAAGCAACATAACGTTAGATAATATGACAAAAATCGAACCACTCGTGGTTCGTCCGGATCGGATTGACGAGGGCACTCATCAATCTGATCACCAACCGCTGGCAAGCGAACCAAAGGTGGTTCGCACGGATTCATTTGAGAGAAGCACTTCCCAATGGAATCAACCGTTGCCAGGAAGCGAGCCAGTCATGGCACGCACGGATCGGATTGACGAGGGCACTCATCAATCTGATCACCAACCGCTGGCAAGCGAACCAAAGGTGGTTCGCACGGATTCAATTGAGAGAAGCACTTCCCAATGGAATCAACCGTTGCCAGGAAGCGAGCCAGTCATGGCACGCACGGATCGGATTGACGAGGGCACTCATCAATTTGATCACCGATCGCTGGCAAGCCAACCAAAGGAGGTTCGCACGGATTCAATTGTGAGGAGCACTTCCCAATGGAATCAAACGTTGCCAGGAAGCGAGCCACTTAGGGCACGCACGGATCAGATTGACGAAGGCACTCTTCAGCCTGATCATCAGCCGCTGACAAGCAAACCACAGGTGGTTCGCACGGATTTGATTGAGGAGGACACTTCTCAGTTTTATCAAACTTTGTCAGGTGAACCTACCGAGGTTCGCACGAATTTATCCGAAGGGGGCACCCTTCAGAAAAATATAAAGAAATCGCGACAAGAATTCAAAAATTTTGTCCGATTGCGAAAAACATTGACGATTCCAGCCCGTCATATAGTACAGACCAGAGCTTATCTGGATAAACAGGAGGCGAAAGGCTTATCAGTTATCGAGCCAATCGAATTGGGAGAACACGGAATTTTAGTAGCGCGAAGCTTAATTGAGAACGCAAATTCGACAGATAATTCTGTAGTAATACAATTACTAAACGTAAACAACAGCGAAGTAACCTTGGAAGGCCGCATGCCACTTGCGACAGCAGTATCAGCAGAAATTCAATCCGAACCAAACGTACGAGACACGCGTGCGGTCAACCACATTGAAAACTATTCGCTGACGCAAGAATTTGACCTAGGTCACTTACAACCGACGGACCGACATTTGTTATCTTGTTTTTTAAATGAATATGCAGATATATTCAAGCGAAAAGATAAGCCGTTAGGTAAAACCGATACCGTGCAGCATCGAATATGCACAGGAGACGCAGCACCAGTAGCTCGGGCTCCGTATAGAGTCCCTTTTAGTCGTCGGGATACGATGAAGAAATTAAACGACGAGATGCTCGCCGACGATATTATAACACCATCATCGTCACCTTGGTCCGCACCTGTTATACTGGTAGAAAAACAAACATCCGATGGAGAGCGTTCTGTGAGATTTTGTGTAGATTATCGTGCACTAAATGCAATCACAAAAAGGGACTTCTTCCCAATACCTAACCTTCAGGACACTCTGGACCAGCTAGGGAGCGCGGCGCGTTTCACCACACTGGATCTGACCAAAGGATATTGGCAAGTGGAAGTTGACCCCCGCGATAGAGAGAAGACGGCCTTCTCAGTGCCATGGGGCCATTATGAGTGTAAACGCATGCCGGTTGGGCTCGCAAATAGCCCCAGCACCTGGCAACGATTAATGTACACGGTATTAGCGGGATTAACGGTGACCCACTGCTTTGTTTACTTGGATGACATCATTTGCTTTAGTTCGGACAACATTCAAGAACACAAAAATAAACTTAAACTTATTTTTGATCGACTAAGGGAAGCCAACCTTACACTAAATCCAAAGAAATGTAAATTCATGCAAACGGAGACCAAGTATTTGGGGCACATTGTTAGTAACGTGGGCATTAAACCAGATCCGGATAAGATCAAAGTGGTCAAGAATTACCCAGTTCCGACTTCAGTTACAGAGATTCGATGTTTTCTGGGACTCACAGGATTCTACCGTCGGTTTGTTAAAGATTTTGCTGAGTTTGCAAAACCATTGACAGAACTGACCAAAAAGAATGCACGATTCTTATGGACAGCAACAGAACAGAGAGCGTTCGAAATTTTACGCGACGCCTTAATTCAGAGCCCAATATTAAAATTCCCAAATTTCAAATTGCCGTTCGTGTTATGCACAGACGCATCTGGATTCGCGATTAGTGCAGTTCTTTGTCAGGTTTACGATGGACACGAGATGCCAGTAGCCTACGCCAGTCGCCAGCTAAATGCAGCCGAGCGAAACTACGGTACAACAGAACGAGAGTGTTTGGCCCTAGTCTCTCTTGTTGACCGAACATGATTTCAAAATCGAATATCGACCGGGAAAGGTACATTCGAATGCTGACGCATTGTCACGAATAAAACCAATCCGCCAATTAACACGACAAGAATATTTACCAGTAATCTGGGATCGCGAAAGCATAAAACTGGATCAACAAAACGATGCGAGGCTACAATCACTTTTCAAAGAAGCAGAATCAAATGAAGAATCAGGATTTTATTTGGACGAAGACGGGGTGCTATATAAACAATCAGAGGACGAGCGTTTCGAGGATAAGTTGGTTGTGCCGGAGCGAATGCGGAAGAAGATCCTCGAAACATGTCATGATTCACCATTGTCGGGACATGGGGGTTTTGACAAAACATGGGCACGAGTAAATTCGCGGTTTTATTGGCCTAACTATCGCGCTGAAATAAAGGAATACATCAACAAATGTATTTCGTGCGCTCAAAGGAAAACTTCTCCTCACATGCGTCCAGCTCCTCTAATGAAGTTTACTCCAGCAAGTAGGCCTTTCTATCGGATAGCAATGGACGTCGTAGGCCCATTAGTCACCACCGACCGGGGATATAAATACATTTTGACGGTTCAAGACGCCGCGACTCGTTATTTAGAGGCATTTCCTATGAAAGACCAGACCGCCAGCACTGTCGCTCGTAAGTTCGTGAAAGGAATCATTCTCAGACATGGCACTCCGAGACAATTGTTGACGGATTTGGGCACTAACTTCGTTTCCAAAATAATGAAGCAAACGTGTGAAATGCTGGGTATAGAACGTCTCTACACAACCGCCTATAGACCACAAACCAACGGCAGCCTAGAAAGATCACACCGCACACTTAAGGACCTGTTATCACACTACATAAACGAAGAACATCGCGACTGGGATGAATGGCTACCATTTGCAGTGTCAGCATACAGTAGTATGACTCACGCCGCGCTGGGTGAAACTCCATTCTATTTAATGTTCGGTCGAGATATCGAGTTACCATATGACGAAATATTTAGACCATTAAAATCCAGGGAGGAATCAAATCGGAATTACGTGTCGGAATTTTTATCAAAATTAAAAACGGCACACCAGAAAGCGCGAGAACATTTAGATAAAGCTACAGATCGAGTACACAAAAATTTTAATAAAAAATCTGCACCGGTACGTTTGAAAGAAGGTGATCGAGTTTACTTATTTAACCCGGCCATTAAAGCCGGTTTATCAAATAAATTAGCCAAGAAATGGACCGGCCCATATAGGATCACAAACATGAAGGGGGTAAATGCGGAAATTAAGGAGATTTTTGGTAGGAGGGAAATGAAGGTTCACGTCAACCGCCTGAAATTTTGCCACCTTTCGTCTGCAGAACTGGAACAACTGAGAGAAGTGCCGCTGGCAAACTCACTTGATTCCGATCCAGAGGAGAGTAGAATGGTGCCTATTATCCCCACTTACCCCATCATCCCAAATATTCCTAGATCCTGTCCAGAACCAATTCCAATTAGGGAAACACCGACAGTTTCCCTGGACGAAAACTCGCTCCCCACTCTAAGCGAACCCGAACCGGCAAGAGACACGCCAGAGGCGGAACCAACCTTCACTCCTCGTTATCAAACTAGGAGTCGGGGGCGGCCACCCGAACTTCCGTGGATTCGCATGCAACGAATTTAGTGTGCCATGATCAAAGGATGTGAAGTGCGTTTATATAGACTGTTCATTAGCATTAGTTAGTAAGTAGAGCAACTGACCTAAATCCACCTAAGGACTGAATTCATCTTCAATGTAATTCAGTCTTAAGGGGAAGGCATTGTAACAAATCCAACAAGTTGCATACTAACCTAGTTTAGATTTGCTGAGCTAGGCAAAACAATACAAGTATTGCAACTGGCTACGAAATGGACAAACATTAATGTAAACTAAATATAGCTAGGTCAGGATTTGTTTGCAAAGTCAGCGGTTTGGATTTGGGTCAGAGCTGAGTATAAAACCCCGATGGCGTGTGTCATTCAGGGTCTCAGTTCAAGTTGCGATTAGATCACTGTATTGGTATAAATTCATTTAGTAAGCCCTTCTGGCCTGTTGTGTTAATTATTCGTATTATCCTTTTATTATTATATCATTAAAGTATTTATTTGTTTAATTCGTCTTTTACTCTAACCGCATCCGTGTGTATCACGAAGAAGTTTGCATCATCTCCATATTCTTCAGGTGAGTAAACTGATATCGCTAGACGCATATAGTTGAGAGGTAAGGCAACGCGGGTTGATTAAATTAGAGCCCGCAGTTGTTACACATCATTTAGATTTTTTTATTATCGTTGAAACATTCCTCATTATATTCCAGTGTTGTTAAAGAATATTTCAAAAAATTGTGCTGTTGATTTGTGAATTATATATGTGTAAACATAAAGTTTGGTGATAATTTTCGGATTGACATTACATTTGACGTTTAAGTGAATTGTTACTTATGTATTATATTTGACCATTTTTCCAAGTGTTATATCTTAATATTTTAGATATTTGTAGATAAATAGTGGACAATATTATTAGTTATGAGACTCAGCCACCCTCACTCGGTCAAATTAAAAAAATTAATTAGCAATTAACAAATAAATTGGTTTCATAATTCGCAGTTTCCTACTATTCGCAACCAAAATTAAGCATGTAAATAATAGAGATAAAGAATACTGCAATAAAAACAAGATTTAGTACGTGTAAAACGCACCAATGCGTAGAGCTCGCCTTTATGTAAGAAATGCGTTGCGAGCAGTGGTTCTTAATTATTGGGGCCTTTTGGTTAATAATTTGATAACATGTTATAGACATAAAAAGTTTTTCAATTTTTTGTATATTATATTGATAAAAATATTTTTTTGTGCGTAGTTTAAAATTCAAAATTATAATATTTAATAATTTATTTCGGGCTTTGGTTTAACAACATGAAAAAATCTTGTTAACATAAAATATCTTAGAATTTGTAGTAGAATTTTTGAGTGCTTTAATTATTTTTATAAGGACAGTATTAAGGGGGGCTCTAAATTTTGTGTCCCTATAACTCGGGAAGTATACAGGCGATATGATTTAAATCGCGAGCGGATTCAAATGGGATGCCAAATAATATGTGTACCAAATTTGGCGTGAATCGGTCCGGTACCTTCAGAGGAGTAGAGGGCACAAATTTGGTCTTACGAGCGAGCGACGACTAACATCCAAGTTATGTATATTTTTGTATTCAGGGCGACGAAACAAACACTTTTTGTTAATAACATTTTTTAATTCGAAAATGCTACAGACACACGACCGAATGCGTTAGCTTCTTCGGTACTTCGTATGGCGAGCTAAAAAGTAGAGCAGTCGGGAATAGAACAACATAGTATGGCGGAATCGGTTAGATTGAGTAAACACGACGAGACGCGTACTCAATGTAGAATATGATACAACTGGTATCGAATTTTAACAGAGTACAAAATGTATTCGAATACTCAACGAGTTCGAGTACATGCATACGGTGGATTCCAACAGATCGGGTGAGTACGCATTTCGCCGTGATCACCCGTTTCAGCTGGCATCGAGTACAAAATGTATTCGAATACTCAGGAACGTGTATTCGAGTATAGCGAGTACTTTCAAGAATCGAGTACATACCGATTCTTTGTACTCGAGTATCACATCACTAAATATGTATTGTAAGATTTGATCATGCCGATAATAATTGCAATTTTCAATAAATATCGTGATTTAACATCATCTTCTAAACTATTTATGAATGCAGATATGTTTAGTTTTACAAATATTCACTTATAAAATAACACTGACATTTAATGAGGATCTTTCAACGATAACAAAAAAACTAAATAACTATGAAAATGTAACGTTAATATTTTAACACTACCCTTGAAGTTGCCGTTAAAATATACAATATTAACGTGACAGTTGAGAAAATTTGTTAAAATTTTAGCGGTTTATGCGTTAGCGAATACAAAAACACGTTAAAAATATTCGTTAATATTTTAACGTTGACCTTGAAATTAGCGGCTACGCTAAAAATTACAGAATAGGCCTGATATAGTGCTATTTATATCTTTATTAAAATATAACAACCTTGACAATGTGAAAATTTATTAAGGCATGGGTGCTTGTGTGGAATATGTGCTGTTCTGTCTTTGGTATCTGATATACTGCTTCGGGGTCACGGGCGCTCACTATAAGTCAGCTGCGAGAAACTGATTTCTGTTTCAAGTAGCATTATTTGTTTTATGACGTCACGTAAAATATAACAAAATCTAGTTGGTTTATGCGTGTGTTAAATCACATATATTGTTTAATTATATGATATTTGTTCAAGTTACACTTTCGTACCCCCCACCTGTACCGTAAACAGTTATTATTGGATATTCAAAACATGATTTTCTACATCGTAATAATAATAAAGATTAATAATATTACAAATAAAGGGTTGTTGAAGTATTTCTATACAACATTAACACTTAAATTATACGAAAATATATAGTTTATCATAACAAATACATATTTATAATAATGAATATTAATAATATTACAAATAAATCATATATGTTTATATATAAAGGAGTATTGGTTTATATCTATATACCATTTAATGATTAATATATATATATATATATATATATATATATATATATATATATATATATAAAGTTTTCTGGTAAAAACAATTTTCTTATATACGATAATTTATAGTTTTACATAACAAATACATTTTAATAATAATGAATATTAATAATATTACAAATAAATCATATATGTTTATATATAAAGGAGTATTGGCTTATATCTATATACCATTTAATGATTAATATATATATATATATATATATATATATATATATATATATATATATATATATTTCTGTTTCTGGTAAAAACAGTTTTCCTATATACGAAAATTTATAGTTTTACATAAAAAATACAAATTAGTAATAATAATAATAATAAGTACAAATAAAACATACATAATTTATTGCAAACGGAGATACACAATATTTGCAAGGCTGATTCTACCGTGGCAACATCTTGTTAATGGTGCCAAAATGTAGGATTTCTTTGAAACGAGTGCGCTCCGTAATCAAATGTGACAGCATTTGAATACGAATAATTGTTTGTTTATCAAGAAACACCGTTCTGTTGTTCCATTCTAGCAAAACATAGTTACCAGTACAAACGATTTTATGATCACCACCTGTTAGAACTATAGTTTTTGGTTTGTGATTGCCATCCAACGATTCAAGCATCACAGAATAATATGTTTGTAGATCGTTCCAATCAAAAGTATTGAAAAAAAATCACGTTATCGTTTGAGAAGATTTTAATGACAAAGTTGAAATCGATTGCTGGACTTAAACCAACCTCCAACTGAATGGTTTCATTTAAAACATACACACACGATAGAATCAAGTGATTTTCCGAACACAATTTTTGATTATAATACTCATTAATTTTATTGAAATTAACCTCAAACGCTTGCATGCTGATACATTAAATAGGTATATCGATTGGAGCCAAATGATGTGATATAAGAAGTCATCTATTCGATCGCTGAACTTCTTTACAATTACAGCTTGTACACCATCGGCGTCAGCGTTCTCGAACTGCATTGTCTTAAAGTAATGAGAAGCGCATAGACAATCTTCTGAAATTGCACACAAAATACACATATACAATAAAAAATAGAATCGATCTGTGCCTCACAAATATAATGAAAATCTTATCAAAATATACACTAACAAAAATCCACGTGGGTGGTCCCACTCCCGGAAATTTATATGTTATTTCGTGAGTTTGATCACCGGCTTTAGGTTAAATTTATTATTTTCTACTTTAAAGTGTTTAATTTCGGCGATAGTAGCGAGCGCGGTCGCAAAATTCAAAATCAACTCGCCGTAGAGCAGCATTTTGGCAGGCAACTGATGTCTGTCCATCGAAAGACAAACGCTTAAATACCCAAACATTTAATGTCTCGGTCGTGTTAAAAAATTATCTCTAAACAAATAAGAAAACTCAAGAACAAACACTTAAATATCCAATGATTTATTGACGCAGATGTGTGTTCAAATGTAAACATATAAATATAAGGATTGAATTACAACCTTCAAAACGAACTATTCGCATGTTGCTCTTTTGACCTAAGTAGTTCAAAACCCCCCTTACCCTGCTATACCTATGCGAAAATAGTTTATAAAAAAAACCCCCTTACCCGACCATATCTAAGTTCTGGCCGTATAAAAGAGGTTGCAAATTTCATTTTTAGACATTCAATAACGTGTGTTCGTGCGATCGCCAGTAAACTCAACAGAATATAAAAATAAATTATTTCAATTTTACTTATATAAGTGTTCGTTTATATATTAAAAAAGAAAAAAAAAACATGGATAAATTAAATGATATCGGTGTTATGAAGAGTTTTGTACCTTCTATAAAAATATCAGACTTACCAATTGATCAGCCGATGATCATTAAAAATTTGAAACATATAAAAACTAAATTTGGGGAGAAAATTCTGTGCACAATTGACGGATTTTCGGTATTTCTTCCCGAGCGATTTTCATCACTCGATCCGTCAGTTCTTAAGACAATGAACGACACACCAAACTCTGTTATCGTCTATAAAGGCAAGAGAGATTGCGGAACGGGCAGAAATCCAGCCAATATAGTGGAGTTTGCAACGTTGAAAGAGAATTCGGAAGAGTTACGAAAAGCGGCAACCGCCGCTACGGCCATTTTCGCAACAATCTCAACAAAAACATCAGGCTCTGGTGTTTCGACACCACAACCAAATGTAAATATATATATAACTTACTAGTGTTTGTACACATAATATTAAAGTAGTTGGTAATTTCAGGAATAAAACAATCACCAATTATTCACGCAACAACAGCAGCTGCAACAAACACAACACCAACATCATCCACAACAGCAACAACAACAACAGCAACTACGACAGCTATTACAAAAATGCAACAACCAACAACTACCATTTCACCAACAACAACAATCGACCATCTACCGTTTAGGGTATTAAGTATTAGAAATAGGCATATGAAAAAGTTTAAGTCAGTTTGGAGGGAAATCGTATTCACTATTGACGAATACAAGTCGTCTGATGAACCGTCGAACTGGCTTAACAATATATTTGATAAATTGTTAACCTATATTGCGACAACAATGAATGTTGCGGGATCTGATCGCATTGGTTTAGAGATACATAGCAACAGCACGATTGCAAATCCTGTAGGAATTAGCTACAAGAAGTTTTCAGAGCTCACCGTCGCAAACATCACAAATGCCATTGAATCTGTTATACAAAGTAACAAAACATTTCTTTTGGATGGCAATTTGATGGTAAGCGTTGCACACACACAACTTCCTACAGGTTTGGGTGGTTTAAAGGGTTTATTACTGCCATTCCACGAATATTGCAATCTGAAACGTGCTATTGCGTGCGTCCGAAACAGTGACAGTATTTGCCTTGCCAGAGCACTTGTTATTGGTATTGCTAGATTAAATAATATAAAAGATTACGACAGATTGCAAAGAAATGAAACATATCAAAAACAAAAAGCAATTGATTTATGCAATGAGTGTAAAGTAAATCTTGATAATGGCGGTGGAATAGAGGAAATTCAACAGTTTCAACAAGCGCTAAAAGAGTATAAGATAACGGTTTACGGTGACGATCGAAGAGGACGCGATATTATCTACGAAGGTCCGGATATTGTACATCCGAAATATCTAGATTTACTTTACAGCGACAATCATTATAATTTAATAACAAGTGTTACGGGTGCTTTTAACACGGTTTATTACTGTCGCACATGTCACATACCATATAAAACACGAGGTCTTCATATATGCAATGGTCTGTCATGTACACGCTGTAATAAGATTCACGACATATGCGACACACTAATTAAGTGTAACGATTGCGAGTGATATTTTGCGGGGGAAAAATGTTTAGAAAATCACAAAATCCCAAATAGTTTCCCCAGAAACAGAACTATGTGCGAAACCGTTCGTTTCTGTAGCACATGCGCAAAAACATACAGTCTAGCTACGAGAAAGACAAAACATATATGTTTCGAGAAATACTGCGCTGTGTGTAAGGTAGGCTAAATACAAGGGATGTAATATTTTCTATATTTTAATATGTATTTTATGATTTAGGAATACGTTGATGGCGACCACAAGTGTTACATGAAACAGATAACAACCGACGAGTCTAAAACACCACCACACTTGTTTGTGTTTTTTGATCTCGAGTGCAGTCAAGATAAAACAACACCTGCCTCTGATTTGCGTGAACATGTTCCTATTTTGTGTGTTGCACAGCAACGTTGCTTTAAGTGCCTGAACAGTGACAATTTATCCAACGATGTGTGTCATGTTTGTGGTGTCCGCGAACACGTTTTCGAAGACGATCCGATTCGCCAGTTTTTCGATTACCTCACATCGTTCAGATCTTCGGTGAAACAAATCGTTATTATTGCACACAATTTAAAAGCTTATGACGGCCACTTCTTGCTTCGCTACATGGTGGATAAGTTAAAATTAAAGCGAAGCCTACTAATTAGAGGAACAAAAATTATGACAATGCAAATAAATAATATACGGTTTCTGGACAGTCTAAATTTTCTACCAATGAAATTATCACAGATGCCGAAAGCGCTGAACCTAAGTGTTGACAATCGTCTAACAAAGGGATATTTTCCATATTATTTTATAAAAACGGAGAATTTGAAATATAAAGGACCATTACCCGATGTTGACCAGTATGGCTGTGAGCAAATGACGGTCGACGAACATGAAAAATTCACTCGATGGTATACCGATTTGCAAAAAACCAACTACACGTTCGACATGCACACCGAACTCATTGCCTATTGTAAAAATGATGTGATTATACTGCGTAAGGCATGCTTAAAGTTTAGGGAAATATTTCTAACAAATAACAACGTAGACATCTTCATTCGCGCAATCACAATAGCGTCGGCTTGCATGTACACCTTTCGGAAGAACTATTTGACGGCTGACACGATAGCCGTTGTACCGCCACAAGGATACAGAAACAGAGATAAACAATCGCATGAGGCAACTGTTTGGCTGTTGTGGATTGAAAAGCAGCTAAACAGGCCCATACAACAGGCGTTCAGAGGAGCAGAGAAACATGTGCTTGGCTTTAAGGTTGACGGTTACCTAGAAATTGACAATCGTAAAATTATCTATGAATATCAAGGGTGATTCTATCACGGATGCCAACACTGTTTCCTAAATGATCGCACAACGTGCTTTAAAGGAACGCCCGGCGAATCAATGGCGTCGCGATTCGAATCGACGATGAGAAAAAATGAAATTCTAACGAACGCGGGCTACGAACTTGTCGAAATTTGGGGCTGTCAATTTAAGGAAGAGTGTTCTCGAAACAGTGCATTAAAAGAATTTATTAACACCTGCGATATTCAAAAGATAATTCCATTAAATGTTCGCGATTCATTCTACGGCGGGCGCGTGGAGTGCATGAAAAGCTATCATAAAGTTGACGATACGATTGGTGAAAAGATCTTGTATTCGGACGTTTGTAGTCTTTATCCGTTCATAAACAAATATTCGCGTTATCCGATTGGTCATCCTGAAATCCGACTGGGCGAAGAATGTCCTCCAATTACCGATTTTGAAGGCTTCATTAAGTGCACAATTTTACCTCCACGTGATTTATACCACCCAGTATTACCAATTAAGATGCATAAAAGGTGTATGTTTGTTTTGTGTAGAGTGTGTGCGCAAAACATGACACTAACGGAGTGCACACATACAGATGAAGAGCGCCAATTAACATCAACATGGGTGGTAGACGAGGTAAGACTAGCCGTTGAACACGGCTACAAAATAATTCAAATGCACGAAGTCTGGATGTTTAAAACAACGCAA
This sequence comes from Leistus spinibarbis, assembly GCA_933228885.1. NCBI lineage: Eukaryota > Metazoa > Arthropoda > Insecta > Coleoptera > Carabidae > Leistus > Leistus spinibarbis. The sequence continues at coordinate 4,090,114 of OW121803.1, read as the reverse complement.
TATAACAGGGACGAGCGGTCAGGAGGGCTATTTGCGGAGTATTTTAATAAATTTTTAAAAATTAAACAAGAATCTAGTAACTGGCCTGCAGCGTGTATGGACAACGAAGTGCTACAAGACCAGTACATTGATGCGTTCTTCCAGCATGAAGGTGTTAAATTGGACAAGGATAAAATTACAGATAATCCAGAACTTCGTGCAATGGCCAAACTACAGTTAAACAGTTTATGGGGACGATTTGGAATGAGAGATGATTTGGTCCATACAACAATTCTTTCCAGCTATGAAGAGTTGGTAAAGTATTTCTCAAGTCCAAGCTTTGAAATTGTCTCCTGCATACCCATTAACGAGGACATGATGTACGTTAATTGGAAGAACAATGAAAACTGTTTGGAGCCGTCACCGTCCACAAATGTTTTTATTGCCGCGTACACCACTGCACTGGAACGCATTTATTTGTACACATTTTTAGAGCGGCTTGGACGCCGCGTTTTGTACTGTGACACAGACAGTGTTATATATTCACACAGCGGCGATGAATGGCTTCCAGAGCACGGAATATATCTTGGCTGTATGACAGACGAACTTGAGAAATATGGCAAGCACTCGTTCATAGACAAGTTCGTGTGTGGCGGCCCGAAGAACTATGGGTTCCGTGTTCGTGTTCAGGGAAACAACGAGTGCTTTAGAACGGTGTGCAAAGTTAAAGGTATTACAATCAACCATCGTAATAAAGATATTGTAAATTTTGAGACGCTAGAACGTATGGTGACCGAACACACCGATCCTATTGTTCTCAGCTACCCCAACAGATTTGTTCGTACGAAACACTGGCGAGTCGCGTCGCGCGATGAAACAAAAACCTATCAAACAGTTTATCTTAAGAGAAAATACGGCGAGAAAGATTCAGAACCGTTGGGCTCTTGTAAGAAACTAAAAATATAAACGCTACAGGCTATGCGATGCTATATTGTTGTAATAATTTTAAGAACATTATATACACTATTGTACTTACTAAATTGGTGTTATTGTTGTATCATAATTACCCAAAATAAGCATACTCGTATTTATAAAACAAATACATTGCATAGCTATACATATAAACCAAATATCTGAGATGTATTACAAAGATTCAATATATATATATATATATATATATATATATATATATATATATATATATATATATATATATATAAATAATAAGCTATTGTATTGTGCTCCACATTAGCCACAGCTATATTAACAGAATACACACATAGTACGTAAGTCGTTGAGTGCACAGCGACCCGTCATGCCGTCAAAATACCGGCCAACACCCGGCCAGTTACTGTATAACTACGATCATAGCCTCCCAGTCAAAGGCGCACAGGCACGTATTCAGCACACAACCACATCACTACAATTGTTTCACTCCTTTATATTTGTGATAATATTAATCGCTAATTATTATGATAAATTTGTATGTGTGATTTGTTTTGTTACCAAACAATATATAAACTTATTTTGAAAATAAACACTATATTAAGATTAATATATATATATATATATATATATATATATATATATATATATATATAGAGAGAGAGAGAGAGAGAGACATATCACTATATATATACAATATATATATATATATATATATATATATATATATATATATATATATATGTATATAGAGAGAGAGACATATCACTATATACATACACACACACATACACGTTTGTTAAAATGTTATATGCTTATTTTATAACTTAAGATTGTATCATGCTCTAGATATTTGTATACCCACCACCTAGACACTCATAAATAAAGATTTAATACAAATATTAATGGTCTTTTTATATTTAACTTATAAGTTTACATCATCAAAATACCACGATCCCCTGAACATACACACACAGTATCCAAGAACCAAATCATTATATACAATACATTCACGTACACACACACACACACGCGCAAACACACACACACGCACACACATCAACCTCATACAAAAATTAATTTATTCTCTCTCTCGTTTCATACATTGCATTATTTCAAGCACAGCGTCCAACAATGCCAGTTTGACGGTACCCAGTAAGTCAGGTACCTTCAACAGAACAACACGTATCCCTCACAGTGTCCAACAATGCCGGTTTGACGGTACCCAGTAAGTCAGGTACCCTCAACAGAACAACTCGTATCCCATAAATAATTCACACACAAAATAAAAAAATTATTTAAAAAAAAAATTTTTTTTTTCAATTTTTTTTTTTTTCGTTTTTTTGTGACGTACGCGCATGACGTAGATAAGCCACGCCCCTGTCTGCTTCAAGAGACCCTCTTACTACTGTAATTATTTCCCGGAAATTGTTCACATTCTATATTAAGAACACTAATTCAAGATCAATTCCAATAGAGATCCTGCTGTCATCATTGTTATAATGGTTTCTATAATTAACATAACATAAATGCTGATTTTAAACTTTACCGCGATTAAATATAGTTCTGTTGCTCGGCACCAGGGTTCGATGCTAGCGACTTCAAGCGGCCAGTAACAAAAAAGTATACTATCAATCCCTTGTACGTTAGCAGACTTTTTAAAATATCCTAGTCTCTGATATAACTTATATACTTGGATGTTAGTCGTCGCTCGTAAGACCAAATTTGTGCCCTCTACTCCTCTGAAGGTACCGGAGCGATTCACTCCAAATTTGGTACACATATTATTTGGCATCCCATTTGAATCCGCTCGCAGTTTAAATCCAATCGCTTGTATACTTCCCGAGTTGTCTGGCCCCAAAATTTGGAGCCCCCCTTAATACTGCCCTCATAAAAATAATTGAAACACTTAAAAATTCTACTAAAAATTCTAAGATATTTTTTGTCTACAAGATTTTTTCATTTTGTTAACCCAAAGCCCGAAAAAAATTATTAAATATTATAATTTTGAATTTTAAAATATGCACAAAATTATTTTTTTATCAATATAATCTAAATTTGGTACACATATTATTTGGCATCCCATTTGAATCCGCTCGCAGTATAAACCCAATCGCCCGTATACTTCCCGAGTTATAGGGCCCCAAAATTTAGAGCCCCCCTTAATACTGCCCTTATAAAAATAATTAATACACTTAAAAATTCTACGATATTTTATATCTACAAGAATTTTTTCATTTTGTTATTCCAAAGCCCGAAAAAAATGATTAAATATTATAATTTTGAATTTTAAAGTATGAACAAAAACTTTTTTTATCAATATAATCTAAAATTAAATGTAAGACTTTTAACACCTATAACATATTTTCAAATTGTTAATCAAAAGGCCATAATAATTAAAAACCACTGCTCGCAACGCATATTTTACCTAAGGGCGAGCTCTGCGCGTTGGTACGTTTTACGCGTACCAAATCTTGTTTCTCTAACTCTTGTAGTTTTCGAGATATTCAAAAGTCAATATGTATTTTAACTAGTAAAATGTTCACTTAAAATAACAATTTTCAATGGCGATTATTAGGTAAATGGTACATATTTAGCAAAATCTTTTCTTACAAAAGTTACTTGAAATTAAGATTATATCATTATTTTTCGTTTTACAATTTTTCTCTATCCTTTAAGGTTTTCAAGATATTCAAAAATAAATATGTATTTTAAGTAGAAAAATGTTAATTTAAAATAACAATTTTTAATGGCGGTTATTAAGTAAATGGTACATACTTCGCAAAAACTATTCAAACAAAAGTTACTTGAAATCAAAATATCTTTAACTTTTATAGTATACAAGTTTTCTCTAACCGTTAAGGTTTTCGAGATATTCAAAAATCAATATGTATTTTAACTTGAAAAACGTTAATTTAAAATAGTAAATTTCAATGGCGATTATTTAGTAAATGGTACGTTTATCGCAAAAACTTTTTTTTTTCTAGAAATAATGATATTGTTAACTTTAGTATTTGACAATTTTTCTCTGACCCTTAAGGTTTTCGAGATATTCAAAAATGAGCATTTATTTTAACTAGAAAAATGTTCATTTAAAATAACCATTTTCAATGGCGATATTCAGTAAATGGTATATATTTCGCAAAAACTTTTCAAGCAAAAGTGACTTAAAATTAAGATAAAGTTCTACAATTATTCTCTTAACCTTAAGGTTTTCGAGATATTCTAAAATCAATATGTATTTTAACTAGAAGATCGTTCATTTATAGTAACATCTCCCAATGGCGATTTTTCAGTAAATGGTACATATTTCGCAAAAACTTTTTTTATAAAAGTTACTTGAAATTAAGATATCTTTAACTTAATTGTTTAACAATTTTTCTCTAACCCTAAAGATTTTCGAGATATTCAAAAATATATATGTATTTTGACTAGAAAAACGATTATTTAAAATAACCACTTTCAATGGCGATTATTCAGTAAATGGAACATATTTCGCAAAAACTTTTTTTATAAAAGTTACTTGAAATTAAGATATCTTAAACTTTTATATTTTACAAATTTTAAGGTTTTCGAGATATTCTAAAATCAATATGTATTTTTACTAGAAAAATATTCATATAGAATAACAATATTCAAAGGCGATTCTTCAGTAAATGGTACATCTTTTGCAAGAACTTTAATTATTTTCAATTTTTCCCTAACCCTTAAGGTTTTGGATATATTCAAAAATCAATATGTATATATGCTAAAGCTGGTCTTAGCCAGTACCGGCATGTTTTAGCCTTTTCAGGCTTATATACGTGTAAAATTTTATTTACTTAAAATTTCAAATAAAATCGTAAGCAGGTAAGCGTATTTTAATAAAAATAATATTTTACACGCTTATTAGCTTTTACAAACTGATCCTGTCTTAAACTAATAAGATTGTAAAATTTTATTTTCATTAAAATACGCTTACCTGCTTACAATATCATTTGAAACTTTAAATAAATAAAATTTTACACGTATATTAGCATTATTAGGCTGAAACATGCCAGTACTGGCTAAAACCAGCTGTAGCTGACCAGTGCTGGCAGAAACATGCTAGTCTCAGACATAACCAGCCAGTTCCAGCCTGTATAAGACAGGATGAGTAAGTAAATGCTAATAAGCGTGTAAAATTTTATTTTCATTAAAATACGCTTACCTGCTTACAATATCATTTGAAACTTCAAATAAATAAAATTTTACACGTATATTAGCATTATTAGGCTGAAACATGCCGGTACTGGGTGAGACCAGCTGTAGCTGACCAGTGCTGGCAGAAATATGCTAGTCTCAGACAGTACCAGCCAGTTACAGCCTATATAAGACAGGACCAGTCAGTTAAAGCTATAATGCGTGTTAAATTTTATTTTCATTAAAATACGCTTACCTGCTTACAATATCATTAGAAACTTTAAATAAATAAAATTTTACACGTATATTAGCATGATTAGGCTGAAACATGCCGGTACTGGCTGAGACCAGCTGTAGCTGACCAGTGCTGGCAGAACCTTAAAACCAAGCACATGTTTCTCAGCTCCTCTGAACGAATGTTGTATAGGCATTTTTAGCGTCTTTTCGATCCACAACAGCCAAACAGTTGCCTCATGTGATTGTTTATCTCTGTTTCTGTAACCTTGTGGTGGTACGACGGCGATCGTGTCAGCTTTCAAATAGTTCTTCCGATATGTATACATGCAAGCCGACGCTATTGTGATTGATCGAATGAAGATGTCTAATACGTTGTTATTTGTTAGAAATATTTCTCTAAACTTTAAGCATGCCTTACGCAGTATTTTACATCATAAATTCAGAATCTAGCCTGATTATATAATTCAAAAACAATAATGAATCAAATGTCAAATCATTAAAAATGTTGTGTAAAAAGGGATTGTAATACATATTTTTTGAATAATCGAATCAAATAATAAACAGCAATGGTAAGTAAATTTTTTTATAATCCTGTTTTTTGTGTAATAATACAATTAAGGAAACTGTCTTAATGATACAAAACTTATGGCCAGTTGCACCATACAAGGTTAAAATCAAAGTTTAACAAAACTTAGTTTATATAAATCTTAGTTTAAAATTTTCGGATGTTACACAGTGCATGATAAGCGATCGATTAGTTAATCTCAGCATAGTGATCTAAAAACAAAATAGCGTTCAAAAATAGGAGTCGAGTTTTTCTTTATTATTATTTGCGATGTGGAAATTTGTATAACTATTATAGTCAAACGATACAAACTGAAGAAAAATCGTGTAATTATTATTAAATTACATGAAAATTCGCCATCAGTCAAAACTGACCTACGGTCTGTATACCATATGGGCACATGGTGCCCACGGGTGACCCTAGTTATAAATATAAATCTTATTAATAAAAATATTAACTGATTATATTTTTTTAAATAATCTTTAACTTAAAGGAACTATAAATAATATTATAAATAAAAAATATCTGGAGTGGCCTGCACTCAACTTTCTTTTATGCAGTTTTCACTGATTATTGATTATAAAAATGTAAAATCAGAAAATAATAATCCAACAGAAACAATATGAAAACCAAGCTTACCTTATATAAATGAATGGGTGGAAAATGATACCAATACCAATTTGTAATGGTTTTAAAGTACTAGCTATCAAAGCTAACCAATACTCTACAGAAATATTCTGAAATGTCATTTATCTAATTGGGTCTATTTTGTTTTCCTGTCAAAATAACAGATAATCCGATTTTATAAGCTACATGAGAATCCATGGCAACGTAAACAAGATATTTATAATGTTTTGTAGCATTTTTCTTCTCTCTCTCTTTCTTTATGAACATAAATATTTTTGCCGTAAGTCTAGCCGTTCTAGTGATATTGGAGATAGAACAAAAAATGTATAGAGTAAACATGCACTACCGGTTTGAATATTCTTTTCAAAAATAAGAAGTGCACATCTAGGGTATATACAAGTCTTAAGTTTGAAGTTTCATAATTTTTAGTTCGACAGTTTTGGCCCTAGAGCGTTCACAGACAGACAGACAGACGACATTCCGAAAATAATCACATTCGATTCAGGGAAGGTCAAAACATGTATATCCGTTGAAATCTCGAGTTCGAAATTTTTCATGATTACAATACTTACTTATTACTCTGTAAAAGAAAGTAAAAATTACATTGTGCGTCTCGAGTTTGATTTTTTTGGTGATCCCTATACTTACTTATTACTTCGTAAATGAAAGTAAAAAGAATAGAAGACAGAGAAACCCGAGCAACAATAGTGTTTCTCGAGTTGCATACTTAATGGACAAAAACAATTTTATTTGAAAGGATAGCATAATTCAGTAGCACAAATATAACAATTCATAAAATACATATAAACCAGATATTGAAATGCTTGCATTTCAGACTGTACCGCAGTGTTTACAAATGTTACCGCTAGAGGCAGTAGTTAAATTAGAAAACTGTTAATTGAAAATGCTCTTACAATTTTTCAAAATATGACTATAAATTATATTTTTAAAAGATATTCCTGTTAATAATTGCTAGTTAAAAGTTCAATCTAGGCATGTACAGCCGTAAATTGTGAATATCGTTTTTCAAATCATAATAAATCTTTTATGAAAATCATCAATTTTTAGTAAATGTTTCATTTATTTTTATATGTAAATTACATAAATTTTGTAATATTACGGCTGTACACTTGTGTAATAGATCATACTTAAATAAAATTAACTTTTAAAAAATGACTGCATATCCGAAGAACCTAAATTATCTTTTTGCTAATTGAAAATATGAGTTGCAGTAAGATTCTATAGTTTGTCAAATATAATAACTGCAAGTAAGTAAATTTATAATTCTGATCATTAGAGAAATAAAATATTGAAGAGATAATTCAAACATAATTAGAAACATGATTGGTTGGCAATTATATTTTTTATTATTGATGGCACAATCCATTGTATTTTAGCATATAACTAATTATCCCTTGTAAAACTGCCGTCACACTGCATTTTAATACTGCAAAATTCCGAATCTAGCCTGATTATTTATATTTCTCAAGTCCAAGTTTTGAAATTGTCTCCTGCATACCCATTAACGAGGACATGCGTATGTTAACTGGAAAAACAACAAAAAATGTTTTGAGGCGTCACCGTCACCGTCACCGTCCACAAATGTCTTTATTGCAGCGTACACCACTGCACTGGCACGCATTTATTTGTACACATTTTTAGAACGGCTTGGACGACGCGTTTTGTACTGTGACATAGACAGTGTTATATATACACACAGCGGCGATGAATGGCTTCCAGAGCACGGAATATATCTTGGTTGTATGACAGACGAACTTGAAAAATATGGCAAAAACTCATTCATAGATAAGTTTGTCTGCGGCGGCGGCCCGAAGAACTATGGGTTCCGTGTTCTTGTGCAGGGAAACAACGATTGCTTTAAAACTGTGTGCAAAGTTAAAGGTATTACAATCAATCATCGTAATAATGATATTGTAATTGTAAATTTTGAGACGCTAGAACGTATGGTGACAGAACACACCGATCCTATTATTCTCAGCTACCCCAAGCGATTTGTTTGTACGAAACACTGGCGAGTCGCGTCGCGTCGCGTGATGAAACAAAAACCTATCAAACAATTTATCTTAAGAGAAAGTATGGGGAAAAAGGTTCAAAAACGTTGGGCTCTTGTAAGAAACTTAAAATATAACCACAGGCATATTAATAGTATTAAGAAAATTTATATTGTTTACTTAATTGTAGTATTATTAATGCACAAAGTATTTATATAACAAATTAACACATCCATTTATATTGGTGTAATATTTTTAAGAAATGTAATTCACAATGTTGTTTAATTGTTATTGTCATTGTTGCTGTTGTTTCATAAATAAATATATTTATAAAACAAAGATGTGTCATTGTTATTCATGAAAAACCAAACGTCTGTGATGTTTACCATACACACAACACTAGTGTATACGTCAAATGTTTATTCGTCTCTAGGCACGTAGATGGCATTCGGGGGTGCATTAGAACAGGCGCGAATTTCAAAAATACCCATATTGTCAACATTGTGTATACATCAAATGATCACCGGTCTCTAGACGCATAGATAGAGCTAGTAGAGCATTCGAAGAGGCGCCATAAGACAAGACCTGTCAGTAAATGTTAATATGCGTGTAATATTTCTTTTGCCTGAAAATAATATGCGGGTAATTTTTTATTTGCTTACGATATTAATTGAAATTTTAAACGTATATTAGCCTGATTAGGCTGAAACATGCCGGTACTGACTGAGACCAGCTGTAACTATCCAGAGCTGGCTGAAACATGCCAGTCTCAGACAGTATGAGCCAGTTACAGCTTGTATAAGACAGGACCTGTCAGTAAATGCTAATATGCGTGTAATATTTCTTTTGCCTGAAAATAATAAGCGGGTAAATTTTTATTTGCTTACGATTTTAATTGAAATTTAAATTTTTAAAGATATATATAAGCCTGATTAGGCTGAAACATGCCGGTACTGACTGTGACCAGCTGCAACTGGCCAGAGCTGGCTGAAACATGCCAGTCTCAGACAGTATGAGCAAGTTACTGCTTGTATAAGACAGGACCTGTCAGTAAAAGCTAATATGCTTGTGGATTTCGAGATATTCAAAAATCATTATGTATTTTAACGAGAAAAACGTTAATTTAAAATAACAATTTTCAATGGCGATTATTCAGTAAATGGTACAAATTATGCAAAAAATTTCCAAACAAAAGTTACTTGAAATTAAGATATCTATAACTTTTATGTTATACAATTTTTTCCTAACCATTAATTTTTTCGAGATATTCAAAAATCAATATGTATTTTAACTAGAATAACGTTCATTTAAAATAACTATTTTCATGGGTGATTATTCAGTAAATGGTACATACTTGGCAAAAACTTTTTAAACAAAATTTACTTGAAATTAAGATATCTTTAAATTTTATATTATACATTTTTTCTCTGCCCATTAAGGTATTCGAGATATTCATAAATCAATATGCATTTTAACTAGAAAATCGTTCAATTAAAATAACAATTTTCAATGGCGATTATTCAGTTAATGGTACTTATTTCGCAAAAACTTTTCAAACAAAAGTTACTTGAAATTAAGATGTCTTAAACTTTTAAGTTCTACAATTTTTCTGTAACCCTTAAGGTTTTCGAGATATTCACAAATAAATAGGAATTTTAACTAGAAAAACGTTCAATTAAAATAACAATTTTCAATGGCGACTATTCAGTAAATGGTACATATTCCGCAAAAACTTTTCAAACAAAAGTTACTTGAAATTAAGATATCTTTAACTTTTATATTTTACAATTTTTCTCTAACCCTTAAGGTTTTCGAGATATTCACAAATAAATAGGAATTTTAACTAGAAATATGTTCATTTAAAATAACAATTTTCAATGGCGACTATTCAGTAAATGGTACATATTTCGCAAAAACTTTTCAAACAAAAGTTACTTGAAATTAAAATATCTGTAACTTTTATTGTATACAAGCAGAGAGAGTTGTTAAAGTTTGGTTAGTGTCTGCAACCTTGAGTAAATTCTGGAGAAGAAGGAAAAGAACACAGGAAACCAACTTAAGCGGGAAATTGTATTATTATGAAAAGATTAATATAAATGATATGTTTTGAAAGTAGCAAGTTGTTGTTATTTTAAATTACTGTGTTAGTTTTGTTTGTTATGATATTTGAAGTAGGTATGAATATATGTTGCTTAGGTTTTGTGTATCTGTTTTTGAGTTTAGTGTTATTTCTGGGTTGGTTTTTATATGGAACATTTCGTAAAAAAGTCTTCTCATAATTGGTTTCTTGTTCCAAAATGGTAGTGTTGGGGTAGTCTACTAGGTGATTTGTCTTTTTTACATGATCTGCCAAGGCACATTTTTTTAATTGTGACTTTTCATCACTTCTGTGTTGTGTAATTCGATTTTTTTACTTTTGTGTCGTTTGTCCAATGTAAACTCCAGTACAACCACTGCACGGAATTTTGTATACTACATGTGACCGTTGAAAAAGATCAATTTTATCTTTAGTTTTTGAGAAAATCATATTGATAGTTTTCTCATTGCGAAGTGCAGATATTAAATGGTGTTCGTTTTTAAAAACACTTAAGAGTGCAGGCGTGAGGTCTGGTATGTATGGGAAAGATTTGTAAATTTTTGGTTCTGAGACTGCGTTGACATTGTCTACATTTACCTCGTTATTGTTGTTATCTGTTTCGTTAATATTGTTATTCCGTGTGGAGTATAAAAGTTTTTTTAATAATGGTTTAGGATAAGAATTTTGGGTCAATATATTCTCCAACTTTCTTAAGTTTCTTTGTTGTAGTGTAGGATGACATATTTTTGCAATTCTGTTTTTTAGTCCCAACACCAAGTTAACTTTAACTTTGTAAGGCTGAGTTGCTCAGTTTGTAGTTAAACCACTAGTTATGTAACTGTTGGTTTAATATTAAACCACAGTTACCTTTCATTCTGTTGTTCAGTTAATATTAACCAATGGATTTCTTAACTTAAATTTAACGTAGTGTTGATAGACCTGGTGCGCTCTAGATTCTAATTTCACACTATTATTATGACAGCAATTAAAGGTTAATGTCACAAAAAATTGTTAGCAAAATTTAAATAATATCGAATCAGTGAACTGATCGAGAAGTGTTATGGGATTCTCTACATATAAGTAGTGCTGGTGAAAGAAAACGGTTTCATAATTTTACTGGGGACGAAGAAAAGCTTATTGTTCAATTTGTACACCAATATAACCATATAATTGAATGTAAAAAGACTATCTCAGTAATTAATAAAAAAAAAACATGATTAGGTACAATGCACCTATGCCCGAAGCTCGCCGTATTATACGAGTATATTTAATTAATTTTATTTATAAATGTAGGAAGAAGATTATTAAGTTCTTGGGAAATTTAGTTATTATTTAAAAGATAATTTTATTTAAAAACGGCTGTATTTCCGAAGAACCTTAATTATCTTCTTCCTACATCAACAAAATCTAGTCAAGAAAATAAACCAGGCCAATTTATTTATATAAAATATCTGGAGTGGCCTGCACTCAACTTTCTTTTACGTAGTTTTCAATAGATAGATATTAATATAGATATATATAAATATATATATATATATATATATATATATATATAATATAATGAAAATAACTGGATAATTATACCAATTTATAATGGATCTGAATTTGAAGTACTTATCGTATTCACTCTTAAACAGTCAAATTTCACAGTAAAACTCTGAAATTGTTAATTAATTATGTCGGCAAATATATAATATAAATTGATTCTATAATAATTTACCTGATAAAATTTATTCTAATAAGAAATCAATATTTTAAATATTAATTCATACAGATAACTGTCAAAGTAATGCTTGTTTGTTTGAAACAAATGATGTAACTCATGGTTGATTCGTTTTAAAAATAATAAAATTTGTCACAATTGTAGGTATCACCATGGCAACGTAAATAAGATATTTGAGTTTTTTCGGAGCAGTTTTCTCATAACTGGTACAATTTATGAGAAAACTTTTCAAACAAAAGTTGTGCGAAATATTATTATCTTTCATTATGAATATTACTATTTTTGCCGTAAGTGTAGCCGTTCTAGTGATATTGGAGAAAGAACAAAATATGTATAGAGTAAACATGAACTACCGGTTTGAATATTCTTTTCAAAAATAGGAGGTGCACATCTAGGGTATATACAAGTCTAAAGTTTGAAGTTTCATAATTTTTCGTTCGACAGTTTTGGCCCTAGAGCGTTCACAGACACACAGACGTCATGCCGAAAATAGTCACATTCGATTCAGGGAAGGTCAAAACATATATATCCGTTGAAATCTCGAGTTCGAAATTTTTCATGATTACAATACTTACTTATTACTCTGTAAAAGAAAGTAAAAACATAGTAATATAACGTTCTGAATAGGTTTTTACTTTCTTTTACAGAGTAATAAGTAAGTATTGTAATCATGAAAAATTTCGAACTCGAGATTTCAACGGATATACATGTTTTGACCTTCCCTGAATCGAATGTGACTATTTTCGGAATGACGTCTGTGTGTCTGTGTGTGTGTGTGTGTGTGTGTGTGTGTCTGTGTGTGTGTGTGTCTGTGAGCGCTCTAGGGCCAAAACTGTCGAGCGAAAAATTATGAAACTTCAAACTTAAGATTTGTATACGGTCTAGATGTGCACCTCCTATTTTTGAAAAGAATATTCTAATCAGTAGTGCATGTTTACTCTATGCATTTTTTGTTCAATTTCCAGTAACACTAAAACGGCTGCACTTATGGCAAAAATAGTTATGTTCATAATGAAAGATGTTATTATTCCGCACAATTTTTGTTTGAAAAGTTTCTTCATAAATTGTACCAGTTATGAGAAAACTGCTACGATAAAACTCAAATATCTTATTTACGTTGCCATGGTGATACCTACACTTGTGACAAATATTACTATTTTTAAATCGGATCAACCATGAGTTACATCATTTGTTTCTTGTTTATTGAGAACAAACAAGCATTCCTTTGACAGTTATCTGTATGAATTAATATTTAAAATATTGATTTCTTATTAGAATACATTGTATCAGGTAAATTATTATAGAATCAATTTATATTATATATTTGCTGACATAATTAATTAACAATTTCAGAGTTTAACTGTGAAATTTGACTGTTTAAGAGTGAATACGATAAGTACTTCAAATTCAGATCCATTATAAATTGGTATAATTATCCAGTTATTTTCATTATATATTAATATCTATCTATTGAAAACTACGTAAAAGAAAGTTGAGTGCAGGCCACTCCAGATATTTTTTTTTCTTAATCCTTTAATAAATACATTTTCTTTAATATTACAACCTCAACTTACTAACATGTATTTGGATTATCTTTTTAAATAAAATTTTATTCCTATATAAAAACCTTTTTCTAAGGTAATATTACCTTAACTATAGTTTAAACCCCCGAATTTCATGGTTTAACAAATGTCATGCATAAACTAGGTTTTATGTCATAACTACTATCTGAACAACAAAAATAAATGTTAAACTCTAGTTATAGTTAACCATAGTTTAAACCTTCAGTGAGCAACTCAGCCTTAGGCTTACTATGTTTTCTATATAAATAAATTGGGCTGGTATATTTTTTTGACTGGATTTTTCTGATGTAGGAAGAAGATAATTTAGGTTCTTCGGAAATACAGCCGTTTTTAAATAAAATTATCTTTTAAAAAATAACTGAATTTCCCAAGAACTTAATTATTATCTTCCTACATTTATAAATAAAATTAATTAAATATACTCGTATAATACGGCGAGCTTCGGGCATAGGTGCATTGTTCCTAATCATGTATTTTTTTATTAATTACTAAGATAGTCTTTTTACATTCAATTATATGGTTATATTGGTGTACAAATTGAACAATAAGCTTTTCTTCGTCCCCAGTAAAATTACGACACCGTTCTCTTTCACCAGCACTACTTATATGTAAAGAATCCCATACATACAATTTTCATCAAACCGGAACGGCGAACTGGAAGCACTGGTGCTTATGTAGAAAAAATTTTCTTATCCCCAGGAGGGTAGAAAACATATCTATAATCACCCATTTTTGAATAAATTGACCAATAAATTGTTGTAATACAAAATTATTGTGCAGTCATGCGAAGACTAAAATCAACGCATGTATCTGTTTTTACTTTCTTTTACAGAGTAATAAGTAAGTATAGGGATCACCAAAAAAATCGAACTCGAGATTTCAACGGATATACACGTTTTGAGCTTCCCTGAATCGAATGTGACTATTTTCGGAGTGACGTCTGTGTGTGTGTGTGCGTGTGTGTGTATGTGAACGCTCTAGAGCCGAAACTGTCCAACGTAAAATTATGAGACTTCAAACTTAAGACTTGTATATGGTCTAGTTGTGCACCTCCTATTTTTGAAAAGAATATTCAAACCGGCAGTGCATGTTTACTCTATGCATTTTTTGTTCTATCTCCAATATCACTAGAACGGCTTCACTTACGGCAAAAATAGTTATGTTCATAATGAAAGATATTAAAATTTCGCACAACTTTTGTTTGAAAAGTTTCTTCAATAAATGTACCAGTTACGAGAAAACCGCTACCGAAAATTTTATGATTCTTGTTTACGTTGTCAAGGATTTGAATGTAGCTTAATTAATCGGATCATCTGCTCCTGTCAATATTTCGACAAGAAAACAAAATGGTCTGAATTAGATAAATGACATTTCAGAATATTTCTGTAGAGAATTGTTTAGTTTTGATAGTTAGTACTTCGAAACCATTACAAATTGGAATTGGTATAATTTTCAACCCATTCATTTATATATTCATTCATATATATGCTTGGTTTTCATATTGTTTCTGTTGGATTATTATTTCCTAATATTATATTTTTATAATCAATAAATATTGATGAAAACTACGTAAAAGAAAGTCCCGCGTTGGCCACAACCCATTTTTTACAATATAATTAAATTCAAAATTATTATTATAAATAATGTTTTTCTGTTGAAAAGTATTTGTTATAATAATAATAAAATAAAACAAAATTCATAGATTTTAACTTTATTTTTAATAATTTTGTATGGCCCCTTGGCCCACAAATTGAAGAAACGTTGTGGGTATAAAATATCTTAAATATTTTGTAGTTTGTTACTTTCGTTTACAGAGTAATAAGTAAGTATTGTAATCATGAAAAATTTCGAACTCGAGATTTCAACGGATATACACGTTTTGACCTTTTCTGAATCGAATGTGACTATTTTCGGAATGACGTCTGTGTGTCTGTGAACGCTCTAGAGCCAAAACTGTCGAACCTAAAATTATGAAACTTCAAACTTAAGACTTGTATATGCCCTGGATGTGCACCTCCTATTTTGAAAAGATTATTCAAACCGGTAGTGCATGTTTACTCTATGCATTTTTTGTTCTATCTCCAGTAACACTAGAACGGCTGCACTTATGGCAAAAATAGTTATATTTATAATGAAAGATATTAATATTTTGCACAACTTTTGTTTGAAACAATTCTTCAAAAAATGTACAAGTTCATAATAAAAGATATTAATATTTCGCACAACTTTTGTTTGAAAAGTTTCTTCATAATTTGTACCAGTTATTCGATAACTGCTACGAAAAAACTCAAATATCTTATTTACGTTGCCATAGAGATACCTACACTTGTGACAAATTTTATTATTTTTAAATCGGATCAACCATGAGTGAAAACAAAAAGTAAAAAGCATTACATTGACAATTATCTGTTTGAATTAATATTTTAAATATTGATTTATTATTAGAATACATTGTATAAGGTAAATTATTATAGAATCAATTTATATTATATATTTGCTAACATAATTAAATAACAATTTCAGAGTTTTACTGTGGAGTTTGACAATTTAAGAGTGAATACGACAAGTACTTCAAATACAGATCCATTATAAATTGGTATAATTATCCAGTAAATAGTAATTTAATTTGAATTTTCATTTTATATTGGTCAGCAAAAGATTTTGTTATCACTTAATAATAATTATTATTATCTGTGCCTGTTTTTGCCAGGAAAACAAAATAGACTTTTCAGAGTATTCCTGTATAGTATTGGTTAGTTTGACCGTTTGTTTGAGATTATATATATATGTAGACAGTTTGTTCGGGATATATATATATATATATATATATATATATATATATATATATATGTATATTAATATCTATCTATTTAAAACTACGTAAAAGAAAGTTGAGTGCAGGCCACTCCAGATATTTTTTTTAAATTGCCGAATGCAGTATTTAAAAAGGCCTGCAAATAATTTTGGGGCCCTATAACTCCGGGCATAGTAGTAGAGGGCACATATTGTGGTCTTACGAGCGGTTTTTATATTTCAGTTGTTGAAAGTTAAGCACAAATAAAAGTATAGGTGTAGAATACCTAAAAATAATATTTACAGGGAAAGTAAAACGATATTGGGTATAATATTTGCATTATACTTAATTCAAACTAATTTTGAATAATGACAAATGTAATATACGCGCCACAATAACTACACATTCCTAATACTTGTATTTACACTACACAGATATAAAACATTGTGGTTACTTCTTATGAGTAACACAGAAAAACTAAATAAGATCAATTATCCCTATATCCGGTGTTATTTAATAGTCCGTGGTTAAGGTTACTGCGTTAGCTAGATCGCTTACAGTGCAAGGTCACATTAAATTATATATAATTTTTTCTGTCGTGAATAATCAAGTGAAACATTTTAGAAGTATAAATACCCACTTTGTCACTAAATATTTATCAATCATCCACCATTCACAGATACAACAACAACCATGTACAGGTGCAGTGTTTTGTTTATTACGTTTGTGACTACGACAATTGCGTCCAACCATTTTACTGCGGCATCTGGGTATCCGATTCAGAGCTACAATGTATATGAAGACAGATACTACCCTAAAGCTGTTTTCGAAGGCGGACAAATCCAAGAATACCATGGAAGACCGTTCATTAAAGCTGGTGGTGAGGCAGCTGGCCTAATTGGATCAGGGAATATTGGCTATGGGGTAGGAAATATCGGTTATGGCACAGGAGTTCAACAATTCGGAGCTGGGCAAGATATCGGTATCGGTGGAAATAAAGGTATAGAGGCCGCAACATCAGTAATTCGACAAATTGGAGCAGAAGGAATCGGTTATCGTACTGATGGGATACATATTGGAGACGGAGGTCTCGGCTTAAGCGGACGTCAAGGTGTTGGTGGAGATTTAGGTGTGGGAAGAGGTCTTGGTATTGGCAGAAGTCTAGGTGCAGGCGGAGGATTTAGAGGTGGTGAAGCAGCTATTTATCCTATTGGCGGCCACCATGGAGGATATTTAGATAAAAAAGTCTTCAGTGATGAAAACAAACATATTGGCGGACAAACTTTCGAAGACAACCGTAGGAGTAATGGAGTAATTGGGCATCATAATGCAGAAGGATTTAAACAAGAACAACTTGCCGGCAAGAATATTAAAGAAGATTCAAGCTTCTTTAATAATCAACATGGTGGAAAAAGAATTGTCGATGATGGGAAATCTTACAATGGAGGACAACAGTTTAGTGAAGCCGGTAAGTATTATATTCAGATATTGATATTTTGTGGTATATTTTATTATGAAGAAACTAAGTGCACAGTCCGTTAATACACCATAATATTGGTTTCTTTTTTCGCAAAATTGATTATGTTGTTATTAACAAGACTGTCACTCTTAAAATATGGTACCCATGCATATATTATGCAAATTAACTCATTTCAAATGGGTAAATAGTATATTTTTATTGAAAATATTTTCTACCAATATAATAAATTTTATTTATTTATGCATTTATATTAATGGCATTTTCTCTTAAGGTGTGTTCGGAGTGAACCAAATAGTAATTAAGATTAAAAAAATTACAAATAATAATCTAGTTTATAATATTTCAAGCATTGCTAAGATTCCATGCAACAAAATTAACACAAAGTATGATACATTTTGTTGCTGTGAACGTTAACTTTGTATGTCGTACAACAAACTGGAATTATTACTTATAATTTCTAAGTTTGATTACTGATTGTTTCGCTGTGAACAATCCTTAACCTGTGCTATATTATAGATACAAGTGTAACTAGCCATACTACCATTTCAGATTTTGCTTTTTTTTTTTTTTTTTGATGAAATTAAGCTTATTCGTCGCAGTTTAAAATTCTTAACAAGTTTTGCTTTTACACTTTATCTGTAAAATGAACTGGGGAGAAACTATTTGCATTTGTTAAAAATTGCATGTAAATTCCTATGTACTCAAATTTCCTTTCACCACCCTGTATATAAATATATATTTATTAATATATTTAGTTATAAGTGCATGTAACGTTATTGCTATAATACAATTTCAATATGTATATTATACAATGAGACGTAAATTCGAGTGCAATTATCAAATGCAATTTTTTAGTTTATGGAACATTTTTCAAATAACTTTCAAACAAAAGTTGCTTATAATTTAAAACATTTAATTACTTTAATAATCACTAATTGTCTGACTCAAGTCGTGTTTGAGATAATCCAAACTAATTAGAGCAAGCAATTACTTTGGGTCAATATATATTGTTTTCAAAAGTAGAAAAAATACATTTACAAAGCTAAAGGCCGGTATTATAAACAATTTAATGTACCAATGAAATTTATTTATTTTTTTGGGTAAATTAAACTTAATCAAATCCAAATAACGTAAATGCGAAGTAAATTTTAATAATAGATTAAATTGTTTATAATACTGACCCTTAAATTAAATTAATTATGATTTAGCCTTCAACGGGCTCGGTTCTAGAGCACTGCTCTAGTGCACAAACTATTTTCATTTGCGAATGAGTGACCCCTAGATAGACAGTAGTGTATATATAGTCAAATAAGTTTTAGCTCGCCGTACCAAGTACCGAAGAAGCAAAACCATTCGGCCGTATGTCTGTAGCATTCTCGGATCAAAAAATGTTCTTAACAAAAAGTGTTTGTCTCGTCGCCCTGAATCCAAAAATATTAAACACCAAATTTGTGCCCTCTACTCCTCTGAAGGTACCAAAGCGATTCACAATAAATTTGGTGCCAATATTATTTGGCATCCCATTTGAATCCGCTCGCAGTTTAAATCTAATCGCCCGTATACTTCCCGTGTTATAGGGTCCCAGAATGTGGAGCCCCCCTTAATACTGCCCTCATAATAATTAAAACCCCAAAAAATTCTAAGATATTTTATATCTACGAGATTTTTTCATATTGTTAATCCAAAACCCGGAAAAAAAAAATGAAATATTGTAATTTTCAATTTTAAAATATGCACAACATTTTTTTCTTTTATCAAAGTAATCTAAAAAAAATTAAGCTTTTTTATATCTATAAAATTTTTTCAAATTGTTAACGAAAAGGCCATAATAATTAAAAACCGCTGCTCCTATCGCATATGTTTCTCAAAAGGCGAGTTGCGTTGTATCTAAGCTTGATTTTTTTTAATTTGGCGACCCACAAGATTTTTATCGTGACTCTTTTGGGGGTTGCGATCCACGTTTTGCGCACCATTGCTCAAGAGCACAGACACAAAAAGATATCATTCTGCAAATAGGCTAATGCAATTCATGGATGGTCAATACGTGAATTTTCGTTAAAATATGGAGTACGGAAATCTTCATAATTACACTATTTTCTTATACACAGTTGTATAGGAAAGTAAATATACATGCTTCATGTGACATTAATAAGTTTTCTATATATAAAGGTGGAAATGGTCAAGAAGAAAACCAAAAAGCTAACCACAGGAAGGGCCATTCCAACAAAGGATTCAAATTATCGCATCATAAAGACGAATCAAAACAAGAGGAAACATTCTATGATGAGGCTAATGATGAAGGGGATAACTTAAACTTCGGTGGAAACCAACGTCATTTTGGAACCAACGGACAATCAAATTTCAAAGGGGGACATGAGAATGGCCAGTTTGCTAATGACGAACTTAGCAAGCAAGGTAAATACCGCCAAGAACATATTGTGAATAATGCCAACGCTGACAAAGGACAATATGGCCAGAAAACCTACCATGGAAATGACGAAGCTTATAGAGTAAATAATGGAGCAGGGCAAAAATCATTACTAGAAAAACAAGAAGCTAGAGTATACCTCGATCATCATCATCCACACGGATATATACCTATCCATTCTGATTATTAAAAAATAAAATATAATTTTTAAAATATTAAAAATAAAATCATGAACAAGTATTGTATAAAATATAACTTTTCCTAATTTAATATTTGTCATTTATATCTATTTTTACACCTCCCATGCTATATTCAGTAAATTAGAGTATAATATAACTTACGGTAGTACAATGGAGCATTAGGTCAAGTATTAAAATATTATCTTAATAAAATTGTTTTGTCTCGCTGCCCTAATTCCAAAAATGTATATAACGTGCCACAAATTCATTATATATATCGCGGTATTAAACTTTGAAACATTTTTGAAATTACAAATAATAACTATAGGCATCTTTTTTTGAGCC
The DNA here is from genome assembly GCA_933228885.1 of Leistus spinibarbis. Classification (NCBI taxonomy): domain Eukaryota; kingdom Metazoa; phylum Arthropoda; class Insecta; order Coleoptera; family Carabidae; genus Leistus; species Leistus spinibarbis. The sequence continues at coordinate 4,068,979 of OW121803.1, read as the reverse complement.
AACCCGGGTAGGATTGGGTTGGGGAAGTGGTTGGCACGGGTTACAATATGGCGGTAACCAGTCAGTAACCTCACTGAAATGGACAGGTTATTGAAAGATTCAATTTAAATTTAAGCGCTAAATGTTTTCAAAAAGTAGTGTTATGTTTTTATTTTCTTTACTTTTAAATACATTTGATCTTGAATTATTATTACTACATATCATATTATTACAATATATCTGATGATGAGAACTCTTGGCTTGGATTTTTGCGGCCAAATTAAGAGAGAACTTGCTTCAACATCATTTTCATCTACAAAATAAATAAATAAATATATAATTTCTTTTTTTGTTTCTGAATAATTACATACAATTACTATTAATTTGAATGTTTTCAGCATTCGTTTGGTTCTCAGCAGCTCCTATAATAAATAACAAACAAAACACAACCTCCAATATCTATATATATAAGCTATAAATATACTTAGCTATATATAAGATTACCCTCAAAGATATGAAATATGCCTCTCAATAAAACCAAGATCTCCTTGCACCCCACAATTTTCACAAATATATCACTATTTACTGATGCCATTTCAAATAGAACTAAGTCAAATGGCGGCAAATGCAGCAACCCGTAACCCTACTACAGAGCAGGGTTAGACTTATCAGTAACCCAGCGCTAACCTCTTTGGAGTAACCCGCCACTCGAAGGCACAAGTTACTGAAAGCACCAAACGAGTTAGCTGTGGTTAGGCCAAAAAAAGATGCCTTATGTTTTTGTGTGTGACACTTGCACATCTGAACGGATCTTTGGTTTTTGAAATATCAAATTGCAAGTGGTTGACTCTCTCGGTAGTCATAAATCTTCTTTGAATAGCATATCCGAACCTTTAGTGAAAACAGTTGTTGCGCCCTTGGTATTTGACCACCATGCCATTGTTGAAATATTTACAAGTTAAAACTATATATTTTATTAATATATAATTTAAACAATAACTACATTAATTAACTGGGATCTAATGTTATTTTGCATAAACTTCATTGTTTTATATCATTTTAATCAAAATTAATTTTTTTAATTGTTACATCCGAAGATGTAACAAATTAGTTAATAATAATACATTCCCGAAGGTTCATTTTGGTTATGCCAGTAATTAACTAACACAGTATAATTGAGTCGATAGATAATGAGATTTGAGTTGGCGACAACAATTTAGATTAAGTTATTTATTGTTGTCAAACACATTTATTTTTATTTAATGTCAAAAGATTGAGAATAACAGCTCAATTTATGTTCCCGGATTACGATGTAAGTTTGTGGAAAATGATTGGGATTCTATTTGATCGTGATTGTTATAAACGAATTAGTTAATTATATAAACTTTGAAGTTTAAATAAGAGTTACATTTTTCGTGATAATTATGGTGAAGTGTTGTGGTGGGGATAAGAACATCTCTGGACTTATTTGTTGTAGTGACGACATCATTGGCGAGGGTGGAGTTTTGATTCTGAAGACATTGAGGAATACATTTTTATTAGCTCGCCGTACGTAGTACCGAAGAAGCTAAAGCATTCGGTCGTGTGTCTGTAGCATTCTCGGATCAAAAAATTTCATTAAGAAAAAGTGTTCGTCTCGTCGCCCTGATTCCGAAAATGTATATAACTTATTAGCTCGCCGTACGTAGTACCGAAGAAGCTTAAGCATTCGGTCGTGTGTCTGTAGGATTCTCGGTTCAAAAAATTTCATTAGGAAAAAGTGTTCGTCTCGTCGCCCTGAATCCAAAAATGTATATAACTTATATACTTGGATGTTAGTCGTCGCTCGCTCCGGTATCTCGGAAGACCAAATTTTGTGCCCTCTACTCCTCTGAAGGTACCAGAGCGATGCACTCCAAATTTGGTACACATATTATTTGGCATCCCACTTGAATCTGCTCGCAGTTTAAATCCAATCGTCTGTATACTTCCCGAGTATAGGGCCCCGCAATTTAGAGCCCCCCTTAATACTGCCCTTATAAAAATAATTGAAGCACTTAAAAATTCTACTAAAAATTCTAAGATATTTTATATCTACAAGATTTTTTCCTTTTGTTAACACAAAGTCCAAAAAAAATTATTAAATGTTATAATTTTGAATTTTAAAATTTGCACTAATTTTTTTTTAATTTTAATTTTAATTTGGTACACATATTATTTGGCATCCCATTTGAATCCGTTCGCAGTATAAATCCAATCGCCCGTATACTTTCCGAATTATAGGGCCCTAAAATTTGGAGCCCCCTTAATACTGCCCTTATAAAAATAATTGAATCACTTAAAAATTGTACTAAAAATTCTAAGATAATTTATGTCTACAAGATTTTTTCATTTTGTTAACCCAAAGCCCGAAAAAAATTATTAAATATTATAATTTTGAATTTTAAAATATGCACTAATAGTTTTTAGCTCGCCGTACGTAGTACCGAAGAGGCTAAAGCATTCGGTCGTGTGTCTGTAGCATTCTCGGATCAAAAATTTTTATTAAGACAAGATTTGGTACGCGTAAAACGCACCAACGCGCAGAACTCGCCTTTAGGTAAAATATGCGTTGCGAGCAGTGGTTTTTAATTATTATGGCCTTTTGGTTAACAATTTGAAAATATGTTATAGGTGTAAAAAGTCTTACATTTAATTTTAGATTATATTAATAAAAAAATATTTTAGTTCATACTTTAAAATTCAAAATTATAATATTTAATAATTTTTTTCGGGCTTTGGATTAACAAAATGAAAAAAAATTATACATATAAAATATTTTAGAATTTTTAGTAGAATTTTTAAGTGTATTAATTATTTTTATAAGGGCAGTATTAAGGGGGGCTCTAAATTTTGGGGCCCTATAACTCGCGAAGTATACGGGCGATTGGATTTATACTGCGAGCGGATTCAAATGGGATGCCAAATAATATGTGTACCAAATTTAGATTATATTGATAAAAAAATAATTTTGTGCATATTTTAAAATTCAAAATTATAAAATTTAATAATTTTTTTCGGGCTGTGGCTTAACAAAATGAAAAAATCTTGTAGACAAAAAATATCTTAGAATTTTTAGTAGAATTTTTAAGTGTTTCAATTATTTTTATAAGGGCAGTAATAAGGGGGGCTCCAAATTTTGGGGCCCTATAACTCGAAAAGTATACGGGCGATTGGATTTAAACTGCGAGCGGATTCAAATGGGATGCCAAATAATATGTGTACCAAATTTGGAGTTAATCGCTCCGGTACCTTCAGAGGAGTAGAGGGCACAAATTTGGTCTGAGAATCCTACAGACACACGACCGAATGCTTTAGCTTCTTCGGTACTACGTACGGTGAGCTAAAAAAGTGTTCGTCTCGTCGCCCTGATTCCGAAAATGTATATAACTTATATACTTGGATGTTAGTCGTCGCTCGTAAGACCAAATTTGTGCCCTCTACTCCTCTGAAGGTACTGGAGCGAGTCACTCCAAATTTGGTACACATATTATTTGGCATCCCATTTGAATCCGCTCGCAGTTTAAATCCAATCGCCCGTATACTTCCTGAGTTATAGGGCCCCAAAATTTAGAGCCCCCCTTAATACTGCCCTTATGAAAATAATTAAAACACTCAAAAATTCTACTAAAAATTCTAAGATATTTTATATCAACAAGATTTTTTCATTTTGTTAATCCAAAGCCCGAAAAAAATTATTGAATATTATAATTTTGAATTTTAAAATATGAACTAAAATTTTTTTTATCAATATAATCTAAAATTAAATGTAAGACTTTTAACACCTATAACATATTTTCAAATTGTTAACCAAAAGGCCATAATAATTAAAAACCACTGCTCGCAACGCATATTTTACCTAAGGGCGAGCTCTGCGCGTTGGTGCATTTTACGCGTACCAAATCTTATTTTGGAAAAGACAGTCAGATTCTCTCTGTCAAAGTTTCTCGGCTTCTTAATCTTTATTTTTCGCTAAATATTCAACTCAGTAAAGCAAAAATCATTTGTTGAACGTCTGAGAACGCCGTTAATGCAAGTAATTTTATTTATTTCTATTTGTTTATCCAATTAAACGCATTTGTTGAACGTCTGAAAACGCCGTTAATGCAAGTGTTTTACTTCTTTCAATTTCTTTTTAACAAAAGTAAATTCAATGGTCCTCCATTATCAGAATTAATTGACCCGATTTAAAACTATTGTTCTAAACGTAATAATTAATGAACTAAGTCTTGTACGATATTTCGAAATTAGAGTTTAGTAAACTAAATTTACAGAAATATACGTCGATTCGGTCGTTTGACCGGCCACCCAGACACCAGGTTTGCCAACCGATTTTCTTGAGCAAGTAATCTTTCATAATTTTATTGAACTGGTAAAATAGTCAATTATTTATTATTTTATTGAACTAGTAAAATTGTCAATAATTTATTGCTTTTGAGCTAGTAAAATTGTCAATTATTTATTGCTTTTGAGCTAGTAAAATGGTCAATTATTTATTGTTTTTGAGCTAGTAAAATTGGCAACTATTTTTTGCTTTTGAGTTAGTAAAATTATCAATTATTTATTGTTACTGAGCTAGTAAAATTGTCATTTATTAATGGCAAATTGAACAAGCAAAATTGTATTTTATTCATTATATATCGAAATACATTCATTATTGTAAATTACTCTGTTATGATACGGTGAGGGTTTTATGTGATGAATAGTTTTATGGTATGTTCTGCGGTTCAGCGATACACAGAACAGAAAGTAAATAACAGTTACCTGATCGATTGAATAAACCTGTATTCAAATCTTCCACAAAATAAAAGGGTGTCTACGCAATATCTATTTAATTCGTCAGGTGTTGTTTATTGTGACTGAGAAAATATTCCGAATACATGAACAACACCACCAAACCACTCTGGGTTGAGATAGAAAATCTCTCCTGAGGAACACCCTTTGTCCGTTGATTTTATACGCAGTAATAAACCAGTCGATGTCCGTAATTAGTAGCTAATTTAGTCAGCTGTGTGTCGGTGAGACGTGAAATGTATTGTATAACATATTTGTTTAAGTAACTCACAATTTCATACATTGTAGTTTTGTTTGAATCATATAAAAATTATATTCAACAAATTAACTACTATTGCTCTGAAATTTTATAAACTATGTTCTTATATTGACTGTTATCGAAACTGCCTATGTATGTATGTTCAATACATTGACTATTATGGTAAAGATTAAAATTCTTTTTATTTCGTTATCCTGTATATTTACTTTTCTGTGCGACTTTAGATAAAAGAATGATTAAGTTACCCCGGTTACACAACGTAGGGTTCATTTTAGACGATCACGTCAATTAAAAGTTTGTTAAATGAAGTAGAGTCAAACGGTTACTTTTATTAAATTTAGTTTTATTTTAGTGTTCAATTCAAGTTTTTGTTCTTTTGTATTAAATTAATTTAAATTCATTAAATTAAATCTCGTTTAACTTAAATTGTATGTTTATTTTATGAACTTGATTTTGAATTATTTGATAGTTATTTATCTGACTAAATTTTACGTAATGACGTCACGGTACGTATTATATTTAAGTGACTTAATGAGTAGGATTTAAGAACCGCGCGTTACATGGAACTAAAAATAGTGTTTGTGCGGGAAATATTTAAACTAACAATAAACAATAGAATAACTTTATATTAAATATTTTTGTGTTTAAACATTAACCACGTCGGCGTTGGAAACAATGAAATATCCATGTTTTACCGGTCTGCTATTGGACAATAATGACATCGTCTCTGGTACGTGGACGATTCCTATTGGGGACGATCGGCAATTGTCTCCCTAAAAACTATATAAAAACAGCCCCGATTTGAGCAAAAGGTCAGTCTTGTTCGAGCCTCAGTTCCCTGAGCCTCTAGACCCAGAGCACGCCGCCGTTCCGCCGAGGTAGAAAATACCGAACTGATAATTGTGCACTGCCATGTATACCTGTAACCGGTGAGCTTTTCATAATTTGTTAGTGTGACTCACACACACACTCACACACGTCTTGGCCGGTTCCCTAATTGAGACAGACACACACACACACACGTCTTGGCCGGTTCCCTAACCAAGACGCACACACACACACACGTATTGGCCGGTTCCCTAACCGAGACGCACACACACACACACACATACGTCTTGACCGATTCCCTAACCGAGACACACACGCAAAATACAAACGTAAATGCTACCGTTACGAGTCTGTAAATAAACCGTTGTTTATTCTGTTATTCTGTTAAATATTTAGTACTGTTTCCGTTACGAGTCTGTAAATAATCCGTTGTTTATTCTGTTATTCTGTTAAATATTTAGTACTGTTTCCGTTACGAGTCTGTAAATAATCCGTTATTTGTTCTGTTAAATATTCAGTACTGTTTCCGTTACGAGTCTGTAAATAATCCGTTATTTGTTCTGTTAAATATTCAGTACTGTTTCCGTTACGAGTCTGTAAATAATCCGTGTTATTCTGTTATTATTCTGTTATTAGTCTATTATTGTTGTTATGTTTTATCGCCTAACCAGCAAATAAAAAGTGTTTTGAATAGTATCTACGCTCTTGTTATTTTCTCAACGACCTGGAACTGCCTCCCAAGAAGCTATCAAGGCCCGCACGTCGAAAGAATCACCGTCTTTCCCACCTTTCCCTATCCTATACTAAAGTTCTTATTTCCCCACTGATTGGCGCCCAAACAAAAAGAAACGCGACGTGCGGCATAAGCGTGAGAGGTCAGCTAAAGAAACCTCCTCACAATATATATATATATATATATATATATATATATATATATATATATATATATATATATATGTATAAAGGTATGAATTATGACGTCATCAGACATCCCCAATAAAATTTACTTCAATACACAATTTTACAAAAAACGTAATTTTTTGGAGATAGCACACATCATTATTTCCCAAATAGCATCAATTATAGAACCGACACTGAAAACTTAAGTAAAACATATACCAAAATTTAAATTTAAACAATGAAAATGGGCTAACCAATTTATCATGAATTGGTATCCGGTTATATCGTTGATTTTTACTTTCTTTTACAGAGTAATAAGTAAGTATTGTAATCATGAAAAATTTCGAACTCGAGATTTCAACAGATATACATGCTTTGACCTTCTCTGAATCGAATGTGACTATTTTTGGAATGACGTCTGTATGTCTGTGTGTGTGTCTGTATGTGTGTGTGTGTGTGTGTGTCTGTGAACGCTCTAGGGCCAAAACTGTCGAACGAAAAATTATGAAACTTCAAACTTAAGACTTGTATATGCCCTAGATGTGCACATCCTATTTTTGAAAAGAATATTCAAACCGGTAGTGCATGTTTACTCTATGCATTTTTTGTTCAATCTCCAGTAACACTAGAACGGCTGCACTTATGGCAAAAATAGTTATATTTATAATGAAAGATATTAATATTTTGCACAACTTTTGTTTGAAACAATTCTTCAAAAAATGTACCAGTTCATAATAAAAGATATTAATATTTCGCACAACTTTTGTTTGAAAAGTTTCTTCATAATTTGTACCAGTTATGAGATAACTGCTACGAAAAAACTCAAATATCTTATTTACGTTGCCACAGTGATACCTACACTTGTGACAAATTTTATTATTTTTAAATCGGATCAACCATGAGTTACATCATTTGTTTCTTGTTTATTGAAAACAAATAACAAGCATTACATTGACAGTTAGCTGTATGAATTAATATTTAAAATATTGATTTCTTATTAGAATAAATTGTATCAGGTAAATTATTATAGAATCAATTTATATTATATATTTGCTAACATAATTAAATAACAATTTCAGAGTTTTACTGTGGAGTTTGACAGTTTAAGAGTGAATACGATAAGTACTTCAAATACAGATCCATTATAAATTGGTATAATTATCCAGTTAGTATTAAGTTATTGTAATTTAATTTGAATTTTCAATTTATATTGGTCAGGAAAAGATTTTGTTATCACTTAATCATAATAATTATTATCTGCGCCCGTTTTTGCCAGGAAAACAAAATTGACATTTCAGAGTATTCCTGTAGAGTATTGGTTACTTTGAACGTTTGTTTGTGATTATATATATATATATATATATATATATATATATATATATATATATATTATATATATATATATTTAGAAAGTTTGTTTGGGATATATATGTATATCTATCTATTGAAAATTACGTAAAAGAAAGTAGAGTGCAGGCCACTCCAGATATTTTTATTTTCGTTTTCAGTTGCATTCTCTTTATATTCGTCATTCAAACGTCTAATTTTCTTACCGTCCCTGTTCATCTCTTTCTTTTATTTTGTATTCTGGCACTTATCCTTTCTTCACCATGTAAGTTTTCTGCTTATTATTGTTTTTGTTTTGATATTTCTATTTAGCCATCCTAATATTAATCATATTGAATAATAGCTTTTCCATAAACATTTATTTTTCGACATTTTACGATATATCATTGATATGCGAAATGTGTTTTCGTTCCATAATTTGAAATTTAGCGTCACAAAATTTAATTTTTGCTTTTTTTGACATTTAGGGCAACAAAAAAAAAATCAGCCACAGATAACTGATTAAATACAAGAACTGGCGCTAGCGCCAGTGCTACCGACTCGTCGTTCCGGCGAGCCCAATCGTAATAAATACAATACTAAAAGCGATAGCAATTCATTAGTGGAGCATATTCAAATTATTGTTTTATACAATAATGTATTAATATACGACGAGTCTTTAAAATTTGGTCATGTTGCCTTGAATGTTTGATGACATTTCTTCTGCACTTGATATGAAATAAATGAATATCTGAGTTTACGCATATAATTATAAATAACATATCATCTTAATTTCACTATCAATGTCTGATATACTTCAAAATATATTTATATTATTATTTAGCTCGCCGTACAGAATGTACAAAAGAGCTATAGTGATTGGTCGTGTGTCTGTAACATGCTCGGATCGAAAAAAATCTTAACAAAAAGTTCTTGTATTTTCGCCTTGAACCCAAAAATATTTATAACTCATATACAAATGTGTCTAAATATGTGTGAATTAACTCTTCAAGATTTTGTTTATTATATTATTAATAATTGTTTTCATTTGGTAATGTGGCAGTGCATGGTACTAATAGAAATAATTATGCGGATGGAGGATTTATTCCAATAGGTACATATTTACGTATCAATTATTAATTATATATAATACCAGAGACTAGGATATTTTAAAACAAAGCAAAATCTAACTTACGATGATATTTGTTCACGCCTTTTGGAGTTGTCTATCGCAACATCAGCAATTCAAGATATTGAAGCATTTTTCACGAAGCAAAGAAAAGGAAATGAAAACAAAAACCTAAAACAATGTAGTTACTGCAAAGAAATTAAGAAATGGTACAAAGGTCACACTATCAACAACTGTCGAAACAAGAAAAACGAAGATGATAAAATGAAGAAAGATACCAAAGCAAATCTAGTAAATTACTCCGACGACGATGCCGTAGCTTTTCCAGCAATAACATCTACAAAGAATACTTGGAAATGGGTATTTGATACTGGAGCAACGTCACACATGACAGGAAATAAACATTCTTTCATATCTCTTCGCCCACATGAAAGTTCGATTCGACTAGGAAATAATGATAGAATAAATGTCACACATATAGGTAATGTTAAGCTAACAGCTTTACTACCAACAGGTACAATTAATTATTAATTATTATTATTAATTATTTCCCGGAAATTGTTCACATTCTATATTAAGAACACTAATTCAAGATCAATTCCAATAGAGATCCTGCTGTCATCATTGTTATAACAGTGTCTATAATTAACATAACATAAATGCTGATTTTAAACTTTACCGCGATTAAATATAGTTCTGTTGCTCGGCACCAGGGTTCGATGCTAGCGACTCCAAGTGGCCAGTTACAAAAAAGTATACTATCAAACCCATATACGTTAGCAGTCTTTTTAAAATATCCTAGTCTCTGATAATACACATTATTTCTGTACTATTATTAAATGCCGATTTATGTATATATTTTATTTGCTAAACACGAATTGTTTCATCGACATACTTGTTTACATTGTGTACTGTTAGCTTATACGCGTATAGGACTAATTGTCATTAGGCATCTTTTTTTGGCCTAACCACAGCTAACTCGGTTGGTGCTTTCAGTAACTTGTGCCTTCGAGTGGCGGGTTACTCCAAAGAGGTTAGCGCTGGGTTACTGATAAGTCTAACCCTGCTCTGCAGTAGGGTTACGCATGCTGGTAACCCGGGTAGGATTTGGTTGGAGAAGTGGTTGGCACGGGTTACAATATGGCGGTAACCTGTCAGTAACCCCAGTGAAATGGACAGGTTATTGAAAGATTCAATTTAAATTTAAGCGCTAAATGTTTTCAAAAAGTAGGCTTATGTTTTTATTTTCTATACTTTTAAATACATTTGATCTTGAATTATGATTACAGCATATCATATTATTACAATATATCTGATGATGAGGACTCTTGGCTTTAATTTTTGCGGCCAAATTAAGAAAGAACTTGCTTCAACATCATTTTCAACTACAAAATAAATAAATAAATATATAATTTCTTTTTTTGTTTCTGAATAATTACATACCATTACTATTAATTTGAATGTTTACAGCATTCGTTTGATTCTCATCAGCTCCTATAATAAATAACAAACAAAACATAACCTCCAATATCTATATATAAGCTATAAATATACTTAGCTATATATAAGTTTACCCTCAAAGATTTGAAATGTTTGAATATGCCTCTCAATAAAACCAAGATCTCCTTGCACTCCACATTTTTCACAAATATATTCACTATTTACTGATGCCATTTCAAATAGAACTGTCAAATGGCGGCAAATGCAGCAACCCGTAACCCTACTACAGAGCAGGGTTAGACTTATCAGTAACCCAGCGCTAACCTCTTTGGAGTAACCCGCCACTCGAAGGCACAAGTTACTGAAAGCACCAACCGAGTTAGCTGTGGTTAGGCCAAAAAAAGATGCCTAATGACAATTAGTCCTATACGCGTATAAGCTAACAGTACACAATGTAAACAAGTATGTCGATGAAACAATTCGTGTTTAGCAAATAAAATATATACATAAATCGGCATTTAATAATAGTACAGAAATAATGTGTATTATCAGAGACTAGGATATTTTAAAAAGACTGCTAACGTATATGGGTTTGATAGTATACTTTTTTGTAACTGGCCACTTGGAGTCGCTAGCATCGAACCCTGGTGCCGAGCAACAGAACTATATTTAATCGCGGTAAAGTTTAAAATCAGCATTTATGTTATGTTAATTATAGACACTGTTATAATAATGATGACAGCAGGATCTCTATTGGAATTGATCTTGAATTAGTGTTCTTAATATAGAATGTGAACAATTTCCGGGAAATAATTAATAATAATAATTAATAATTAATTGTACCTGTTGGTAGTAAAGCTGTTAGCTTAACATTACCTATATGTGTGACATTTATTCTATCATTATTTCCTAGTCGAATCGAACTTTCATGTGGGCGAAGAGATATGAAAGAATGTTTATTTCCTGTCATGTGTGACGTTGCTCCAGTATCAAATACCCATTTCCAAGTATTCTTTGTAGATGTTATTGCTGGAAAAGCTACGGCATCGTCGTCGGAGTAATTTACTAGATTTGCTTTGGTATCTTTCTTCATTTTATCATCTTCGTTTTTCTTGTTTCGACAGTTGTTGATAGTGTGACCTTTGTACCATTTCTTAATTTCTTTGCAGTAACTACATTGTTTTAGGTTTTTGTTTTCATTTCCTTTTCTTTGCTTCGTGAAAAATGCTTCAATATCTTGAATTGCTGATGTTGCGATAGACAACTCCAAAAGGCGTGAACAAATATCATCGTAAGTTAGATTTTGCTTTGTTTTAAAATATCCTAGTCTCTGGTATTATATATAATTAATAATTGATACGTAAATATGTACCTATTGGAATAAATCCTCCATCCGCATAATTATTTCTATTAGTACCATGCACTGCCACATTACCAAATGAAAACAATTATTAATAATATAATAAACAAAATCTTGAAGAGTTAATTCACACATATTTAGACACATTTGTATATGAGTTATAAATATTTTTGGGTTCAAGGCGAAAATACAAGAACTTTTTGTTAAGATTTTTTTCGATCCGAGCATGTTACAGACACACGACCAATCACTATAGCTCTTTTGTACATTCTGTACGGCGAGCTAAATAATAATATAAATATATTTTGAAGTATATCAGACATTGATAGTGAAATTAAGATGATATGTTATTTATAATTATATGCGTAAACTCAGATATTCATTTATTTCATATCAAGTGCAGAAGAAATGTCATCAAACATTCAAGGCAACATGACCAAATTTTAAAGACTCGTCGTATATTAATACATTATTGTATAAAACAATAATTTGAATATGCTCCACTAATGAATTGCTATCGCTTTTAGTATTGTATTTATTACGATTGGGCTCGCCGGAACGACGAGTCGGTAGCACTGGCGCTAGCGCCAGTTCTTGTATTTAATCAGTTATCTGTGGCTGATTTTTTTTTTGTTGCCCTAAATGTCAAAAAAAGCAAAAATTAAATTTTGTGACGCTAAATTTCAAATTATGGAACGAAAACACATTTCGCATATCAATGATATATCGTAAAATGTCGAAAAATAAATGTTTATGGAAAAGCTATTATTCAATATGATTAATATTAGGATGGCTAAATAGAAATATCAAAACAAAAACAATAATAAGCAGAAAACTTACATGGTGAAGAAAGGATAAGTGCCAGAATACAAAATAAAAGAAAGAGATGAACAGGGACGGTAAGAAAATTAGACGTTTGAATGACGAATATAAAGAGAATGCAACTGAAAACGAAAATAAAAATATCTGGAGTGGCCTGCACTCTACTTTCTTTTACGTAATTTTCAATAGATAGATATACATATATATCCCAAACAAACTTTCTAAATATATATATATATATAAATATATATATATATATATATATATATATATATATATATATATATATATATATATATAATCACAAACAAACGTTCAAAGTAACCAATACTCTACAGGAATACTCTGAAATGTCAATTTTGTTTTCCTGGCAAAAACGGGCGCAGATAATAATTATTATGATTAAGTGATAACAAAATCTTTTCCTGACCAATATAAATTGAAAATTCAAATTAAATTACAATAACTTAATACTAACTGGATAATTATACCAATTTATAATGGATCTGTATTTGAAGTACTTATCGTATTCACTCTTAAACTGTCAAACTCCACAGTAAAACTCTGAAATTGTTATTTAATTATGTTAGCAAATATATAATATAAATTGATTCTATAATAATTTACCTGATACAATTTATTCTAATAAGAAATCAATATTTTAAATATTAATTCATACAGCTAACTGTCAATGTAATGCTTGTTATTTGTTTTCAATAAACAAGAAACAAATGATGTAACTCATGGTTGATCCGATTTAAAAATAATAAAATTTGTCACAAGTGTAGGTATCACTGTGGCAACGTAAATAAGATATTTGAGTTTTTTCGTAGCAGTTATCTCATAACTGGTACAAATTATGAAGAAACTTTTCAAACAAAAGTTGTGCGAAATATTAATATCTTTTATTATGAACTGGTACATTTTTTGAAGAATTGTTTCAAACAAAAGTTGTGCAAAATATTAATATCTTTCATTATAAATATAACTATTTTTGCCATAAGTGCAGCCGTTCTAGTGTTACTGGAGATTGAACAAAAAATGCATAGAGTAAACATGCACTACCGGTTTGAATATTCTTTTCAAAAATAGGATGTGCACATCTAGGGCATATACAAGTCTTAAGTTTGAAGTTTCATAATTTTTCGTTCGACAGTTTTGGCCCTAGAGCGTTCACAGACACACACACACACACACACATACAGACACACACACAGACATACAGACGTCATTCCAAAAATAGTCACATTCGATTCAGAGAAGGTCAAAGCATGTATATCTGTTGAAATCTCGAGTTCGAAATTTTTCATGATTACAATACTTACTTATTACTCTGTAAAAGAAAGTAAAAATCAACGATATAACCGGATACCAATTCATGATAAATTGGTTAGCCCATTTTCATTGTTTAAATTTAAATTTTGGTATATGTTTTACTTAAGTTTTCAGTGTCGGTTCTATAATTGATGCTATTTGGGAAATAATGATGTGTGCTATCTCCAAAAAATTACGTTTTTTGTAAAATTGTGTATTGAAGTAAATTTTATTGGGGATGTCTGATGACGTCATAATTCATACCTTTATACATATATATATATATATATATATATATATATATATATATATATATATATATTGTGAGGAGGTTTCTTTAGCTGACCTCTCACGCTTATGCCGCACGTCGCGTTTCTTTTTGTTTGGGCGCCAATCAGTGGGGAAATAAGAACTTTAGTATAGGATAGGGAAAGGTGGGAAAGACGGTGATTCTTTCGACGTGCGGGCCTTGATAGCTTCTTGGGAGGCAGTTCCAGGTCGTTGAGAAAATAACAAGAGCGTAGATACTATTCAAAACACTTTTTATTTGCTGGTTAGGCGATAAAACATAACAACAATAATAGACTAATAACAGAATAATAACAGAATAACACGGATTATTTACAGACTCGTAACGGAAACAGTACTGAATATTTAACAGAACAAATAACGGATTATTTACAGACTCGTAACGGAAACAGTACTGAATATTTAACAGAACAAATAACGGATTATTTACAGACTCGTAACGGAAACAGTACTAAATATTTAACAGAATAACAGAATAAACAACGGATTATTTACAGACTCGTAACGGAAACAGTACTAAATATTTAACAGAATAACAGAATAAACAACGGTTTATTTACAGACTCGTAACGGTAGCATTTACGTTTGTATTTTGCGTGTGTGTCTCGGTTAGGGAATCGGTCAAGACGTATGTGTGTGTGTGTGTGTGTGTGTGCGTCTCGGTTAGGGAACCGGCCAATACGTGTGTGTGTGTGTGCGTCTTGGTTAGGGAACCGGCCAAGACGTGTGTGTGTGTGTGTCTGTCTCAATTAGGGAACCGGCCAAGACGTGTGTGAGTGTGTGTGTGAGTCACACTAACAAATTATGAGAAGCTCACCGGTTACAGGTATACATGGCAGTGCACAATTATCAGTTCGGTATTTTCTACCTCGGCGGAACGGCGGCGTGCTCTGGGTCTAGAGGCTCAGGGAACTGAGGCTCGAACAAGACTGACCTTTTGCTCAAATCGGGGCTGTTTTTATATAGTTTTTAGGGAGACAATTGCCGATCGTCCCCAATAGGAATCGTCCACGTACCAGAGACGATGTCATTATTGTCCAATAGCAGACCGGTAAAACATGGATATTTCATTGTTTCCAACGCCGACGTGGTTAATGTTTAAACACAAAAATATTTAATATAAAGTTATTCTATTGTTTATTGTTAGTTTAAATATTTCCCGCACAAACACTATTTTTAGTTCCATGTAACGCGCGGTTCTTAAATCCTACTCATTAAGTCACTTAAATATAATACGTACCGTGACGTCATTACGTAAAATTTAGTCAGATAAATAACTATCAAATAATTCAAAATCAAGTTCATAAAATAAACATACAATTTAAGTTAAACGAGATTTAATTTAATGAATTTAAATTAATTTAATACAAAAGAACAAAAACTTGAATTGAACACTAAAATAAAACTAAATTTAATAAAAGTAACCGTTTGACTCTACTTCATTTAACAAACTTTTAATTGACGTGATCGTCTAAAATGAACCCTACGTTGTGTAACCGGGGTAACTTAATCATTCTTTTATCTAAAGTCGCACAGAAAAGTAAATATACAGGATAACGAAATAAAAAGAATTTTAATCTTTACCATAATAGTCAATGTATTGAACATACATACATAGGCAGTTTCGATAACAGTCAATATAAGAACATAGTTTATAAAATTTCAGAGCAATAGTAGTTAATTTGTTGAATATAATTTTTATATGATTCAAACAAAACTACAATGTATGAAATTGTGAGTTACTTAAACAAATATGTTATACAATACATTTCACGTCTCACCGACACACAGCTGACTAAATTAGCTACTAATTACGGACATCGACTGGTTTATTACTGCGTATAAAATCAACGGACAAAGGGTGTTCCTCAGGAGAGATTTTCTATCTCAACCCAGAGTGGTTTGGTGGTGTTGTTCATGTATTCGGAATATTTTCTCAGTCACAATAAACAACACCTGACGAATTAAATAGATATTGCGTAGACACCCTTTTATTTTGTGGAAGATTTGAATACAGGTTTATTCAATCGATCAGGTAACTGTTATTTACTTTCTGTTCTGTGTATCGCTGAACCGCAGAACATACCATAAAACTATTCATCACATAAAACCCTCACCGTATCATAACAGAGTAATTTACAATAATGAATGTATTTCGATATATAATGAATAAAATACAATTTTGCTTGTTCAATTTGCCATTAATAAATGACAATTTTACTAGCTCAGTAACAATAAATAATTGATAATTTTACTAACTCAAAAGCAAAAAATAGTTGCCAATTTTACTAGCTCAAAAACAATAAATAATTGACCATTTTACTAGCTCAAAAGCAATAAATAATTGACAATTTTACTAGCTCAAAAGCAATAAATTATTGACAATTTTACTAGTTCAATAAAATAATAAATAATTGACTATTTTACCAGTTCAATAAAATTATGAAAGATTACTTGCTCAAGAAAATCGGTTGGCAAACCTGGTGTCTGGGTGGCCGGTCAAACGACCGAATCGACGTATATTTCTGTAAATTTAGTTTACTAAACTCTAATTTCGAAATATCGTACAAGACTTAGTTCATTAATTATTACGTTTAGAACAATAGTTTTAAATCGGGTCAATTAATTCTGATAATGGAGGACCATTGAATTTACTTTTGTTAAAAAGAAATTGAAAGAAGTAAAACACTTGCATTAACGGCGTTTTCAGACGTTCAACAAATGCGTTTAATTGGATAAACAAATAGAAATAAATAAAATTACTTGCATTAACGGCGTTCTCAGACGTTCAACAAATGATTTTTGCTTTACTGAGTTGAATATTTAGCGAAAAATAAAGATTAAGAAGCCGAGAAACTTTGACAGAGAGAATCTGACTGTCTTTTCCAAAATAAGATTTGGTACGCGTAAAATGCACCAACGCGCAGAGCTCGCCCTTAGGTAAAATATGCGTTGCGAGCAGTGGTTTTTAATTATTATGGCCTTTTGGTTAACAATTTGAAAATATGTTATAGGTGTTAAAAGTCTTACATTTAATTTTAGATTATATTGATAAAAAAAATTTTAGTTCATATTTTAAAATTCAAAATTATAATATTCAATAATTTTTTTCGGGCTTTGGATTAACAAAATGAAAAAATCTTGTTGATATAAAATATCTTAGAATTTTTAGTAGAATTTTTGAGTGTTTTAATTATTTTCATAAGGGCAGTATTAAGGGGGGCTCTAAATTTTGGGGCCCTATAACTCAGGAAGTATACGGGCGATTGGATTTAAACTGCGAGCGGATTCAAATGGGATGCCAAATAATATGTGTACCAAATTTGGAGTGACTCGCTCCAGTACCTTCAGAGGAGTAGAGGGCACAAATTTGGTCTTACGAGCGACGACTAACATCCAAGTATATAAGTTATATACATTTTCGGAATCAGGGCGACGAGACGAACACTTTTTTAGCTCACCGTACGTAGTACCGAAGAAGCTAAAGCATTCGGTCGTGTGTCTGTAGGATTCTCAGACCAAATTTGTGCCCTCTACTCCTCTGAAGGTACCGGAGCGATTAACTCCAAATTTGGTACACATATTATTTGGCATCCCATTTGAATCCGCTCGCAGTTTAAATCCAATCGCCCGTATACTTTTCGAGTTATAGGGCCCCAAAATTTGGAGCCCCCCTTATTACTGCCCTTATAAAAATAATTGAAACACTTAAAAATTCTACTAAAAATTCTAAGATATTTTTTGTCTACAAGATTTTTTCATTTTGTTAAGCCACAGCCCGAAAAAAATTATTAAATTTTATAATTTTGAATTTTAAAATATGCACAAAATTATTTTTTTATCAATATAATCTAAATTTGGTACACATATTATTTGGCATCCCATTTGAATCCGCTCGCAGTATAAATCCAATCGCCCGTATACTTCGCGAGTTATAGGGCCCCAAAATTTAGAGCCCCCCTTAATACTGCCCTTATAAAAATAATTAATACACTTAAAAATTCTACTAAAAATTCTAAAATATTTTATATGTATAATTTTTTTTCATTTTGTTAATCCAAAGCCCGAAAAAAATTATTAAATATTATAATTTTGAATTTTAAAGTATGAACTAAAATATTTTTTTATTAATATAATCTAAAATTAAATGTAAGACTTTTTACACCTATAACATATTTTCAAATTGTTAACCAAAAGGCCATAATAATTAAAAACCACTGCTCGCAACGCATATTTTACCTAAAGGCGAGTTCTGCGCGTTGGTGCGTTTTACGCGTACCAAATCTTGTCTTAATAAAAATTTTTGATCCGAGAATGCTACAGACACACGACCGAATGCTTTAGCCTCTTCGGTACTACGTACGGCGAGCTAAAAACTATTAGTGCATATTTTAAAATTCAAAATTATAATATTTAATAATTTTTTTCGGGCTTTGGGTTAACAAAATGAAAAAATCTTGTAGACATAAATTATCTTAGAATTTTTAGTACAATTTTTAAGTGATTCAATTATTTTTATAAGGGCAGTATTAAGGGGGCTCCAAATTTTAGGGCCCTATAATTCGGAAAGTATACGGGCGATTGGATTTATACTGCGAACGGATTCAAATGGGATGCCAAATAATATGTGTACCAAATTAAAATTAAAATTAAAAAAAAATTAGTGCAAATTTTAAAATTCAAAATTATAACATTTAATAATTTTTTTTGGACTTTGTGTTAACAAAAGGAAAAAATCTTGTAGATATAAAATATCTTAGAATTTTTAGTAGAATTTTTAAGTGCTTCAATTATTTTTATAAGGGCAGTATTAAGGGGGGCTCTAAATTGCGGGGCCCTATACTCGGGAAGTATACAGACGATTGGATTTAAACTGCGAGCAGATTCAAGTGGGATGCCAAATAATATGTGTACCAAATTTGGAGTGCATCGCTCTGGTACCTTCAGAGGAGTAGAGGGCACAAAATTTGGTCTTCCGAGATACCGGAGCGAGCGACGACTAACATCCAAGTATATAAGTTATATACATTTTTGGATTCAGGGCGACGAGACGAACACTTTTTCCTAATGAAATTTTTTGAACCGAGAATCCTACAGACACACGACCGAATGCTTAAGCTTCTTCGGTACTACGTACGGCGAGCTAATAAGTTATATACATTTTCGGAATCAGGGCGACGAGACGAACACTTTTTCTTAATGAAATTTTTTGATCCGAGAATGCTACAGACACACGACCGAATGCTTTAGCTTCTTCGGTACTACGTACGGCGAGCTAATAAAAATGTATTCCTCAATGTCTTCAGAATCAAAACTCCACCCTCGCCAATGATGTCGTCACTACAACAAATAAGTCCAGAGATGTTCTTATCCCCACCACAACACTTCACCATAATTATCACGAAAAATGTAACTCTTATTTAAACTTCAAAGTTTATATAATTAACTAATTCGTTTATAACAATCACGATCAAATAGAATCCCAATCATTTTCCACAAACTTACATCGTAATCCGGGAACATAAATTGAGCTGTTATTCTCAATCTTTTGACATTAAATAAAAATAAATGTGTTTGACAACAATAAATAACTTAATCTAAATTGTTGTCGCCAACTCAAATCTCATTATCTATCGACTCAATTATACTGTGTTAGTTAATTACTGGCATAACCAAAATGAACCTTCGGGAATGTATTATTATTAACTAATTTGTTACATCTTCGGATGTAACAATTAAAAAAATTAATTTTGATTAAAATGATATAAAACAATGAAGTTTATGCAAAATAACATTAGATCCCAGTTAATTAATGTAGTTATTGTTTAAATTATATATTAATAAAATATATAGTTTTAACTTGTAAATATTTCAACAATGGCATGGTGGTCAAATACCAAGGGCGCAACAACTGTTTTCACTAAAGGTTCGGATATGCTATTCAAAGAAGATTTATGACTACCGAGAGAGTCAACCACTTGCAATTTGATATTTCAAAAACCAAAGATCCGTTCAGATGTGCAAGTGTCACACACAAAAACATAAGGCATCTTTTTTTGGCCTAACCACAGCTAACTCGTTTGGTGCTTTCAGTAACTTGTGCCTTCGAGTGGCGGGTTACTCCAAAGAGGTTAGCGCTGGGTTACTGATAAGTCTAACCCTGCTCTGTAGTAGGGTTACGGGTTGCTGCATTTGCCGCCATTTGACTTAGTTCTATTTGAAATGGCATCAGTAAATAGTGATATATTTGTGAAAATTGTGGGGTGCAAGGAGATCTTGGTTTTATTGAGAGGCATATTTCATATCTTTGAGGGTAATCTTATATATAGCTAAGTATATTTATAGCTTATATATATAGATATTGGAGGTTGTGTTTTGTTTGTTATTTATTATAGGAGCTGCTGAGAACCAAACGAATGCTGAAAACATTCAAATTAATAGTAATTGTATGTAATTATTCAGAAACAAAAAAAGAAATTATATATTTATTTATTTATTTTGTAGATGAAAATGATGTTGAAGCAAGTTCTCTCTTAATTTGGCCGCAAAAATCCAAGCCAAGAGTCCTCATCATCAGATATATTGTAATAATATGATATGTAGTAATAATAATTCAAGATCAAATGTATTTAAAAGTAAAGAAAATAAAAACATAACACTACTTTTTGAAAACATTTAGCGCTTAAATTTAAATTGAATCTTTCAATAACCTGTCCATTTCAGTGAGGTTACTGACTGGTTACCGCCATATTGTAACCCGTGCCAACCACTTCCCCAACCCAATCCTACCCGGGTTGGCTCAAAAAAAGATGCCTATAGTTATTATTTGTAATTTCAAAAATGTTTCAAAGTTTAATACCGCGATATATATAATGAATTTGTGGCACGTTATATACATTTTTGGAATTAGGGCAGCGAGACAAAACAATTTTATTAAGATAATATTTTAATACTTGACCTAATGCTCCATTGTACTACCGTAAGTTATATTATACTCTAATTTACTGAATATAGCATGGGAGGTGTAAAAATAGATATAAATGACAAATATTAAATTAGGAAAAGTTATATTTTATACAATACTTGTTCATGATTTTATTTTTAATATTTTAAAAATTATATTTTATTTTTTAATAATCAGAATGGATAGGTATATATCCGTGTGGATGATGATGATCGAGGTATACTCTAGCTTCTTGTTTTTCTAGTAATGATTTTTGCCCTGCTCCATTATTTACTCTATAAGCTTCGTCATTTCCATGGTAGGTTTTCTGGCCATATTGTCCTTTGTCAGCGTTGGCATTATTCACAATATGTTCTTGGCGGTATTTACCTTGCTTGCTAAGTTCGTCATTAGCAAACTGGCCATTCTCATGTCCCCCTTTGAAATTTGATTGTCCGTTGGTTCCAAAATGACGTTGGTTTCCACCGAAGTTTAAGTTATCCCCTTCATCATTAGCCTCATCATAGAATGTTTCCTCTTGTTTTGATTCGTCTTTATGATGCGATAATTTGAATCCTTTGTTGGAATGGCCCTTCCTGTGGTTAGCTTTTTGGTTTTCTTCTTGACCATTTCCACCTTTATATATAGAAAACTTATTAATGTCACATGAAGCATGTATATTTACTTTCCTATACAACTGTGTATAAGAAAATAGTGTAATTATGAAGATTTCCGTACTCCATATTTTAACGAAAATTCACGTATTGACCATCCATGAATTGCATTAGCCTATTTGCAGAATGATATCTTTTTGTGTCTGTGCTCTTGAGCAATGGTGCGCAAAACGTGGATCGCAACCCCCAAAAGAGTCACGATAAAAATCTTGTGGGTCGCCAAATTAAAAAAAATCAAGCTTAGATACAACGCAACTCGCCTTTTGAGAAACATATGCGATAGGAGCAGCGGTTTTTAATTATTATGGCCTTTTCGTTAACAATTTGAAAAAATTTTATAGATATAAAAAAGCTTAATTTTTTTTAGATTACTTTGATAAAAGAAAAAAATGTTGTGCATATTTTAAAATTGAAAATTACAATATTTCATTTTTTTTTTCCGGGTTTTGGATTAACAATATGAAAAAATCTCGTAGATATAAAATATCTTAGAATTTTTTGGGGTTTTAATTATTATGAGGGCAGTATTAAGGGGGGCTCCACATTCTGGGACCCTATAACACGGGAAGTATACGGGCGATTAGATTTAAACTGCGAGCGGATTCAAATGGGATGCCAAATAATATTGGCACCAAATTTATTGTGAATCGCTTTGGTACCTTCAGAGGAGTAGAGGGCACAAATTTGGTGTTTAATATTTTTGGATTCAGGGCGACGAGACAAACACTTTTTGTTAAGAACATTTTTTGATCCGAGAATGCTACAGACATACGGCCGAATGGTTTTGCTTCTTCGGTACTTGGTACGGCGAGCTAAAACTTATTTGACTATATATACACTACTGTCTATCTAGGGGTCACTCATTCGCAAATGAAAATAGTTTGTGCACTAGAGCAGTGCTCTAGAACCGAGCCCGTTGAAGGCTAAATCATAATTAATTTAATTTAAGGGTCAGTATTATAAACAATTTAATCTATTATTAAAATTTACTTCGCATTTACGTTATTTGGATTTGATTAAGTTTAATTTACCCAAAAAAATAAATAAATTTCATTGGTACATTAAATTGTTTATAATACCGGCCTTTAGCTTTGTAAATGTATTTTTTCTACTTTTGAAAACAATATATATTGACCCAAAGTAATTGCTTGCTCTAATTAGTTTGGATTATCTCAAACACGACTTGAGTCAGACAATTAGTGATTATTAAAGTAATTAAATGTTTTAAATTATAAGCAACTTTTGTTTGAAAGTTATTTGAAAAATGTTCCATAAACTAAAAAATTGCATTTGATAATTGCACTCGAATTTACGTCTCATTGTATAATATACATATTGAAATTGTATTATAGCAATAACGTTACATGCACTTATAACTAAATATATTAATAAATATATATTTATATACAGGGTGGTGAAAGGAAATTTGAGTACATAGGAATTTACATGCAATTTTTAACAAATGCAAATAGTTTCTCCCCAGTTCATTTTACAGATAAAGTGTAAAAGCAAAACTTGTTAAGAATTTTAAACTGCGACGAATAAGCTTAATTTCATCAAAAAAAAAAAAAAAAAGCAAAATCTGAAATGGTAGTATGGCTAGTTACACTTGTATCTATAATATAGCACAGGTTAAGGATTGTTCACAGCGAAACAATCAGTAATCAAACTTAGAAATTATAAGTAATAATTCCAGTTTGTTGTACGACATACAAAGTTAACGTTCACAGCAACAAAATGTATCATACTTTGTGTTAATTTTGTTGCATGGAATCTTAGCAATGCTTGAAATATTATAAACTAGATTATTATTTGTAATTTTTTTAATCTTAATTACTATTTGGTTCACTCCGAACACACCTTAAGAGAAAATGCCATTAATATAAATGCATAAATAAATAAAATTTATTATATTGGTAGAAAATATTTTCAATAAAAATATACTATTTACCCATTTGAAATGAGTTAATTTGCATAATATATGCATGGGTACCATATTTTAAGAGTGACAGTCTTGTTAATAACAACATAATCAATTTTGCGAAAAAAGAAACCAATATTATGGTGTATTAACGGACTGTGCACTTAGTTTCTTCATAATAAAATATACCACAAAATATCAATATCTGAATATAATACTTACCGGCTTCACTAAACTGTTGTCCTCCATTGTAAGATTTCCCATCATCGACAATTCTTTTTCCACCATGTTGATTATTAAAGAAGCTTGAATCTTCTTTAATATTCTTGCCGGCAAGTTGTTCTTGTTTAAATCCTTCTGCATTATGATGCCCAATTACTCCATTACTCCTACGGTTGTCTTCGAAAGTTTGTCCGCCAATATGTTTGTTTTCATCACTGAAGACTTTTTTATCTAAATATCCTCCATGGTGGCCGCCAATAGGATAAATAGCTGCTTCACCACCTCTAAATCCTCCGCCTGCACCTAGACTTCTGCCAATACCAAGACCTCTTCCCACACCTAAATCTCCACCAACACCTTGACGTCCGCTTAAGCCGAGACCTCCGTCTCCAATATGTATCCCATCAGTACGATAACCGATTCCTTCTGCTCCAATTTGTCGAATTACTGATGTTGCGGCCTCTATACCTTTATTTCCACCGATACCGATATCTTGCCCAGCTCCGAATTGTTGAACTCCTGTGCCATAACCGATATTTCCTACCCCATAGCCAATATTCCCTGATCCAATTAGGCCAGCTGCCTCACCACCAGCTTTAATGAACGGTCTTCCATGGTATTCTTGGATTTGTCCGCCTTCGAAAACAGCTTTAGGGTAGTATCTGTCTTCATATACATTGTAGCTCTGAATCGGATACCCAGATGCCGCAGTAAAATGGTTGGACGCAATTGTCGTAGTCACAAACGTAATAAACAAAACACTGCACCTGTACATGGTTGTTGTTGTATCTGTGAATGGTGGATGATTGATAAATATTTAGTGACAAAGTGGGTATTTATACTTCTAAAATGTTTCACTTGATTATTCACGACAGAAAAAATTATATATAATTTAATGTGACCTTGCACTGTAAGCGATCTAGCTAACGCAGTAACCTTAACCACGGACTATTAAATAACACCGGATATAGGGATAATTGATCTTATTTAGTTTTTCTGTGTTACTCATAAGAAGTAACCACAATGTTTTATATCTGTGTAGTGTAAATACAAGTATTAGGAATGTGTAGTTATTGTGGCGCGTATATTACATTTGTCATTATTCAAAATTAGTTTGAATTAAGTATAATGCAAATATTATACCCAATATCGTTTTACTTTCCCTGTAAATATTATTTTTAGGTATTCTACACCTATACTTTTATTTGTGCTTAACTTTCAACAACTGAAATATAAAAACCGCTCGTAAGACCACAATATGTGCCCTCTACTACTATGCCCGGAGTTATAGGGCCCCAAAATTATTTGCAGGCCTTTTTAAATACTGCATTCGGCAATTTAAAAAAAATATCTGGAGTGGCCTGCACTCAACTTTCTTTTACGTAGTTTTAAATAGATAGATATTAATATACATATATATATATATATATATATATATATATATATATATATATATATATATATATATCCCGAACAAACTGTCTACATATATATATAATCTCAAACAAACGGTCAAACTAACCAATACTATACAGGAATACTCTGAAAAGTCTATTTTGTTTTCCTGGCAAAAACAGGCACAGATAATAATAATTATTATTAAGTGATAACAAAATCTTTTGCTGACCAATATAAAATGAAAATTCAAATTAAATTACTATTTACTGGATAATTATACTAATTTATAATGGATCTGTATTTGAAGTACTTGTCGTATTCACTCTTAAATTGTCAAACTCCACAGTAAAACTCTGAAATTGTTATTTAATTATGTTAGCAAATATATAATATAAATTGATTCTATAATAATTTACCTTATACAATGTATTCTAATAATAAATCAATATTTAAAATAATAATTGTCAATGTAATGCTTTTTACTTTTTGTTTTCACTCATGGTTGATCCGATTTAAAAATAATAAAATTTGTCACAAGTGTAGGTATCTCTATGGCAACGTAAATAAGATATTTGAGTTTTTTCGTAGCAGTTATCGAATAACTGGTACAAATTATGAAGAAACTTTTCAAACAAAAGTTGTGCGAAATATTAATATCTTTCATTATGAACAAAACTATTTTTGCCATAAGTGCAGCCGGTATATCTATTGCATTGCACATTTCTTGCAATTGTCGAAATCCGCCACCTGTTGAGACGGCTGCATTTGTTATGTCAGCATTTACATTCATGTATGCAACTTTTGAATCTGGACACTGTATGAATATATGATTTTATATTGCATACGGTACATTTAAAACAAAATATCGATTCTAATCCTACTCGCCTCTCGCTAATAACATTCATGTCGAAAAAGCAACATCCAAAACCTTTATGTTGAAGGCCTTTTATTGATTCAAATAAATACATTATATCTACTATCCTTCGTCCAGTAATAACAGTTACTTGTTCGACATTACTCAATTCTTCCTTCTCAATTAGAAGGGATGGTAATTCTTCGTCAGTCAAAGAACTGCACCCTTCAATTGGAGTAACATTTTCGAAACTAACTGGCTCATTCGAAATGATATTATATTGCATTGCGGAATCAGTAACATTAATATCATGTTGTTTAGGCAGATCCCTTATTGATTTCGAAGTAGATGATGCATTCGAGAGATATTACAGTCAAAGAAGGTGTGGAGCAAAAGAAGATATTGTTTTTTCAATTTGTAAATGTAAACATGCAATTAAAAACAAATAATTTTTACTGCTACCAGATTCAGGGGCAAATGGCTATTTGCAATAAGAAGCAATGTTACTTCATTGTGTATACACAAAAAGACATTTTTCTACAGATTATTGAAATAAACTATGAATTTTGGCAGAAAGTAGTGGTAAAATTGGAACGATTTTATTTAACATCAATGTTACCCGAATTAGTAGATCCCAGAAAACGACGTGGACTCAAATTACGGGAATAAATACAACATTTGTATCTCAAACTTTTATTTTAAACAGTTATAAAAGACAAATTATTAATTTTTATTATATTTAATAATATTTGTCTTTAAATTGTACAAATATTTAAATGCAACCTTTTTTAAACTCAATTTTTTATTTTTATACTCATTTTTTTTTTTGTGTTAATAATAAGTATTTTTACATGAATATTCGATAAATACAGTGATTTATAAATTTAATATGAAAAATATTTAAATTTTAATAAATAATTTAAACCTTCAAATATTATTCAAAAATTAATTTGTATTTGAAAATGTATTACGTTACTATGAAATGAAATGTAAACAAGTATTGGTACAAGCACCAGTGCCTCCAGCTCGCCGTACAGGCGAGCCCAATGAAATAAAATAATGAAAACGATAGCAATTGTTAGAGTACAAAATTTATTGTTGAATTCATCCAATAATCAATCAACAACATTTCAAATTTCAATATTATTATTAATAAATTTTTTTTGACCTTGATGTTCACCATCTGTAAATATACTATTTAGATAAAATAAAAAAAATATAATTTTTATTTATTTTAATTAATTTAGTATAGCCCCTGGGCCCACAATTTGGAAAAAAATTGTCGACACAAAATATCTTTTTTTTTAAATAATGTGCAGTATTTAGGATGGCTCCAAATTTTGGAGCCCTATAACTCCGGACCTGTACAGACGATTTGATTTAAAACTTTACGGACGTAGAAATTATATGTATATCAAATTTCATTCAAATCGGCCCGGTACTTTCAGAGAAGATACGTCCACAAAATTTGTTTTACAGACGGACGTCCGATCGAACGAGCGAGCGAGCGAAATAATTCAATGATATAAGTTATATCAGAGACTAGGATATTTTACAAAGACCGCTAACGCCATACGAATTTATGCAAGACATTCGTTTGTAGAGGTGTGAGAGAGAAGTGTAGTCAGTTACTAGCGCACTGCCTGGCCTAAACCTGAACTATATATTTCTACTCGTGCGTTCTCTCTTAGGTATATATCTAACTCTCTCGGCAAAACTAGTTGCAAGGAATATCTGTAGTAGATTGCGCTTTTGTATTTCTTTAACGGGAGTACGGGAGAATTATGAATAGTAATAACGATTATTTTGCAATAAAAATAAATAAATTCCAATTATACGATATAAACTCATTATAAAATTTAAATGTTCTTGCAATTTTATAATAGAATTGGATTATTATTTTATACTTACAATCATAAATATGTTCTAATATTTGTAATTTTCGTTTTTTAGGCATTTGAAATTGCTGAGATTCCCATTTTAAAGTCATATTGATTTTAACAGTAATTAGATGATTAATTAAAAATAGTCTATGCACATAACAATTGTTTGATTTTGACAGCCACTCCGGATATTTTTTATTGATAGCCGAATGCATATATTCACGTAACTTTAATTTAACTGAACGCTTGGACTTAATTTCTTCAAAATATTGATGAAATACAAATAATTGAATTTTTATTATATTGTTAAATTGATCACTGCACGTTTTTAAATATGAAGGAGTATTACTTTTTGTATCGTAATCTCTAAATATGGTTAGTAAGTGAGTTTGATTGTTTAATATTTCATTTGATGATATGTCTTCTTCGCAAATTTTGCAATTAAATTTTTTAGTAGATGTATATAGTAAGTAACCCGCAAAATAAGATATTGCACAATCTTCTAAAGTTGGTGGTGGTATGATACTAATATTTATTACATCGCAATCATCTTCAGATAGATATTCATCCTGGGCCAAATCTGATGTATTACTACTTTCTACAAACTCGCTGTCTTTTTGTGATATTGCGTCTGGACCATTTTCTGTATCGCATATGTTATCATTCGGAATGGGAAGTATAATACTGTCGTCTTCGTCATCGATACAATTTGGATCGTCTGGTCTTATTAACATACGAATAAATATATTCTGCTGCAGAGCAATCCTAAAGTTTTTTGCATTCGGGTTACTATTGGCCCCACATCTATGTCTTATTGCGGCAAATAAATTTTCCAGCGGATCCTGGTTTAACCGAGACGTTAATAAATAGTTGTATCCTTCAACTTTTAAATCAGTCCATAAATTTAAACAACCTAAAATGGTTTGCGCTAATCCATTAAAACAATATATTCTATTATTCTCTTTTTGGTTATTAGAATATGTTTTAAACGATTTTATCCATTGCTCCGATTCCTCTAACAACAATCTTGTATGTGGTCGTATGTCAGATAATCCACATGCATTTGGATTTTTGTCATTCGCTCTTTTACAATTTAGCGCATCAAACAAATCATTCATTTTCTTTAAAAATATAGCTGTATCTGTGGCGGTTGTGGATTGCAATTGTTTCGTTACAATTACGGTATTCATGGCTGCGGACATTCTGTTGCTAAATATTTGTGTAGCAAACTTGACTTTCATTTTTGGAAAACTATTGGGCCAAATGTGTTGATCTGAAATTCTACATAGAGCCCTAGCCATGTTGCTTTTTTTTATCTATTTGATATGTTTGAACTATATCATTCCAAGAAACTTTTGCATTATTTATATGAATGTCATATTTCATTAGCGTATTCCGAATGCTTTTAAATAAATGTGGAACATCAAATAACGCATATATTTTTTTATCATTTATAAAGAAATACGGTTTTGAACATGTTACTCCTAATTGGGTATATGTAGATCGGATATTTGATCCCTGGTCACACGTAACTACACGAATATTCAATCCAACTTGACTTAATTTCAGAATTACATCAAATAAAATTTTTGTAAGAATATTGGACCGAATTGATCCTGCAGATATATAATAGCATACCGGTAGTTTCCACTGATTAATTAGTCCACGAACCATAAACACTAAAGCTTGAGTGCCATGGCGATTAGCTGTTCCAAAAGAACCCAAATTTTCATATCCTTCGATATTATCGTGGATGGAATTATACTCAGCCCCACGCCTGATACTCATTTCATCCATCAATAAGACGCATTGTTTTTCATTTGAAGTCATTGTGTTTACTTTCATTAATAACTTTTTTTTAAATTGATCATCGAGTCCCGTTTGCAAATTACTAATTCTAAGCCATGATCGAATTGTACTTATTGCTGGTAAAATAAACTTCAAATTTTCTTTCATAAATTTATAAGCGCCGGGTGATTTATAATAAAGTGACAGTGCTAGATTTTTTTCTTTAATTGTCCATTTTTGTCTTTTGCAATGAAAACATTGCATAAGTATAAATGTTTGTAACTCTGCAGATAATTTCGTTATATATTTACTGATAATATTATAATAAGATACTGATGTACATTTTTTTGTCAGTCTACAATTACGTGATTTTAAATTACAAATTATACGAGCTTGTTTTTTGTTTTTAAGTTGCAGCTTTACTTTTCGCGGTGTTTCTGGCATTTCTTTTAATGGAGAAGGCATTTCCAACATTTTTTTAGCAAAGTTTTTTTCTATGGCTAGTGAATTTGTTGATGGAGAATAATCTGGATAATTTGGTACATACAATGGAGTTGAGGATGTTGATGGCTCAGTAATTTTTACTGGAGACCAGTCAAGTTTTCGTTTGGTACCTCTCGCAAATGTTGCATATTTTAAAATATGAGATTTATTTGAATCCTTTGAGGAAGTATTACTGGGAAAAGTAATTGATGCGGTTGTTATTGTTGTTGATGTTGTAATTGTTGCTGGCATACTTGATACTCTCAATAGCGAATTGTATTCTATTGGTACAGCATTGTGAACCAGTTTATGATGCGTTTCATTAATAAACGATTCACTAGAAAAATGGTTTTCACACAATAAACAATTTAAAAGTTTTTCTTCGGATATTTTAAATAAATTAAAATTTCCACTGTTTATCTTCCAATATTCGCATCGTTCTTCATCTTTTATTGGAAATTTACAGAAATGTACATTTTTACTATTTCTTCTATTATTAGTACAATTAAAATAAGCACAAGTCCCACTTGACACAGACATATTTCATAATTTTGATCGAAAAGAAAATTTACAAATCTCTTAATGTTTGCAAATTAAGCAATAATTTGGGTGCGGCGCTCCACTTTTGTCCGATACTGTATTATATATATTGTTTATTTTTTTCATATTTGACATATCCATGTTAGAAAAAGATTACTTTACTTCTTTTGTATTAAGAATATTGAACTTGTGGTAATTATTTCCCGGAAATTGTTCACATTCTATATTAAGAACTCTAATTCAAGATCAATTCCAATAGAGATCCTGCTGTCATCATTGTTATAACAGTTTATAATTCCCATAACATAAATGCTGAATTTAAACTTTACCGCGATTAAATATAGTTCTGTTGCTCGGCACCAGAGTTCGATGCTAGCGACTCCAAGCGGCCAGTAACAAAAAAGTATACTATCAAACCCATATACGTTAGCGGTCTTTGTAAAATATCCTAGTCTCTGGTTATATACATTTTCGTAATCAGGGTGACAAAACAAATACTTTTTGTTAATACAATTTTTTGATCAGAGAATGTTACAGACACATGACCGAACACTATAGCTGTCTTGCACTATAGTACGACGAGCTAAAAATAAGTATAACGATTTTAAAACAATTTGAATGATAATTTGTATCAACCAAATGTGTAAGGGACAAAATATTGGGAATTCCGGAATAACATTTTTTGTTTTTATAGTGTTTCTATATTAAAAAAAATCGATTGTGGCCAACACAGGACTCTCTTTTTCATTAGTAATATATATTCCAAACAAATTGTCAAAAAATACCTATACAAATACCCTGAAATTGTACCAATTAGATTATTATTTTATTATGTTATCAAATATATATTTTCTTTTTTCAGTATTGATGTTGATTCTTTAAAATTCAGTTTATAAATATATTCAAATATAATTTTTAATACGAACTGCATAGATTAAACATTTTCGGTTTGAATATTATTTTCAAATATAGGCCATCTAGACCATATACAAGTTTTAAATTTTACAATTCTAATTTCTACAGTTTTGGCTCACAGTTTAGCGTTCACTGACAGACACACAGACGTCATTCCGAAAATAGTCATATTCGATTCAGAGAAGGTCAATACGTGTATATCCGTTGAAATCCCGTTTTCGAAAAGTTTCATGATTACAATACTTACTATTTACTTCGTAAAAGAAAGTAAAACAATAATTTAAAAATGCACCACACACATTTGTCGGCGAGCTGAAGGTATTGGGGCCTGTGCCATTATATGTATACTGTATACCAAATTTCGTTGAAATCGCCTCGTTACCTTCAGAGAAGATGCGGTCACAAACTCAGGTCTTACGATTGACCAAGCGAGCGAGTGAGTTACATACATTGGAGTATATGAGTTATTTATATTCAGGGCGACGAGAAACAATCTTTTTGTTAAGGAAATTTTGTGATCGAAGCATGTAACAGACGTACAGTCATACACTATAGCTGTCTTGTACTAAAGCGATAAGCTAAAAAGAACTATTTCTACAAATTATTGAAATAAATTACGAGTTTGGCAGGTTTAGTGTAAAATTGGAAAACATTTTTATAGTACTAGAATTAGTAATATCAGAAAGCGACTAGATTTCTGCTATACATAAACATGAGTACCTCCCACCCAAGACGAAGGCAAAAAAAAATCTACACATAATTGTAAAATTGGTTGCTGCTCACTAGACGTTTGTTACGTTGAAAACATAGTAAAATCGCTTGAAATATTTGAAGTGTTTTGTTATTTTTCCTAAAACTGTTTATATTAAATAGAATTTAAATATTGCAAATTGTTGTCTATGAAATACACAATGCCTGCACATAATTTTTTTTTTTAGTTTTGGAAAATATCGAGTTGAGAATTACTGTTCTTTTATAATTACATAAATTTATCTACTCACTTATTGATAATTTTTTTTTTTAAGAACCAAAGTACAATCTTGCATTTACTAATCTCGTCTTTCTTTTGTTTTTTAATAATTAATACATAAATACAACAGATAGTATTTTTTTGTCTGGTGTATATTATTTCAAATACTTCAATTTACGTTTAATAAAAAATTCAAAAATATATCTTCATTATTCAGGTGAAAAATTTCATTTTTATGGGTTTTAATTAAAGCATTCTGATAATGCAACAAAAAAAAAAGGATTTTTAATACAGTATAACTAAACAAAATATAATATAGAACAAATTACCATCAACATTTTTTGATAATATAGCTTGAGCCCTGAGTAAACGTGTAAATTAAGTTATTTAATTGCGGAAACAAGTTTTTAAAAAGGCTTTATTGTTAAGCATGTGTATTATTACAAGTCAAGACTACCACTAACTTAAAACTAGTTTCTAACTTCTTTCTACATCTTATCTCAAAAGATATATAAAAGCTGATGTTGCATTTGTCGCTGTTGTGTGCGAAAATGCATCTGAATAATTAAAGTAACAAAGGAATATAAGTTATTATAAGTAATATAACTCTTCCACCCTTAGATTGGAACTTCCCCTGGAAGTTGCAAAGGGGTTTCTAAGTAGTTTATAATTTTTCTTTTATTTTTACATAGAAAGAAGTTGGTTTTAAATATAATGTAACATATTACAATTATAATAAAGCAAATTAAACAATATATTATTATGTTATGAATAATATTAGGGTGGTTATGTTTATCTTCAGAAATTTTTCTTATGTTACTATTTGCAATTACTAAATTTTTTATTTCTTTTAATTCAATTGTTTTATTTATACTTTGTGTTTTATTAAAATATGAGAAATCAAAATTTTCAAATACAATTTCTTGTCCATTGAATTGTTTTCTGAATTTTATGTTATCTATTAAACAATCTTTTTCGTTATTAAATTTATAAATTCCTTTTATATTTATTACAGTTTTATAATCGGAACATTCTATTATTATTTGTTTTTCGATTGGACTTATAATTATTATGATATGGGAATTTTCAATTTGGAATATATGGTAATCGTTTGTAATTTTATTTACATTACATTTGTTGAGATCTATAGATTTCTCAAATAAATTTTTAATACAATTACTAACATAATCAAATTTACTTTTACAATAGTGTTGATTATTTATCTCGATACATGAGTCGATATTATAAATATTATGCTTATGTTTACATACTAGTTGCTGTCTTATTTCTAAAGTTACAAAAGTCTCATTTACCATAGTTGGTATAGGGGTTAGTTGGAACAATTCATAATAATTGTTAAAATACATAGGTATATCCAGTAAATAAGTAATCTGTTCTTTATTTAGTTTACAAAATGTTTTTATTAGTTTATTTGACTCTCTAAAGTTATTAGTTTTTTGTCCCGTTTCTATTTGTATTTTATTTATTTCCATTTCTAAATCTTTTGTTTTTATTATACTCTGATGGAGTAAGCCAAGGTTACAAAATGACAGAGATGTTTCGATTTCGTTCAAGATGTTTATTAAATTTATTATTAAAAAGGTTATTTGATTGAATATATCTTTTATAAAAAGTATATTGATGTGTTCTAGTTTTGTTTCTAGCATTGTTTCTATCTGTATTATGCGACTTTCCAATGTTAATTCATTTAGCCGAATATTTTGAATATTATCGTTAAATTTTTCTGTTAATTCATTAATTATTTTAATATTATGATCATTTTGTTCTTGTAAACCTTTTTGATTTTTATTTAATTGATTAATTAGATTTTCATATTTTTCTCCATCGTTGGCATCTAAATTACCCGATATTTGTTTTATAATTGAACCTAATCCGTTAATTAAACCGCGTTTTTGTCTTTTTGGAAAAAGTTCTATAATTTTGTTTTTTAATTTTTTGAAATTGAAATCTAATATAATTTTGTTGTGGAATATTTCTCTGTTGAAGATTTCATCTGTTACATTTGTACTATCTAATAAAGCTTCTTTCAATACCTTGATTTTATCGAATTCTGATATTATTGGTGTGAGATTGTAAGTATAGTATATATAATGTGAATTAGAATATAATTTGGCATTACCTAATTTTATCATATTTACGCCTATGTTGTTGTTGATTGGTTCTAGATCTTTTGCTACGGATGTTATGCTCCATCTGTAACAATGCCATTTGTGTTTATTCTGGGTCTTTTAATCTTATCTAACTTATGCTTTTTATTCTGTGTATCAAGTATCACGCCAAGGTCTTTATTATACTCTTTCATATCAATTTCTTTGTATTTTGGTTTTGAAATTTTTCCACTATGTCTAGGATGTTCTTTCAGGTATAGTTTTCTGGGTAGATCAGTGGGATTATTGTGGGGTTTAAATCTTTTTTCTTTTTCTAATTTTATTTTTGAAATTATTTCTTTATTAAGTAGATTCATCCGTTTTTTATGTTCATCAATATATTCTTGAGTGCATAAAATGTTACTGGTATCAATAGTATGATGAGGAATATGTCCAAATAAAATTTCTGTGGGAGTTCTTGATGTAATTGAATGTATGGAATTATTATATGCTAAAATAGTGTAGTTAATTTTTGTAAGTAAGTTTTCGTTTCTAAATTCGGGTCTTCTATTAAGTATTCTTAAATGTTCAATAAGGGTCGAATGAAATCGTTCTACTGGACTATTTGATTTTGGGTTATCCACACTAGTTATATGAATATCAATTTTGTGTAATTTTAGTAATTCTTTCAGTGTTTTATTGTTGAATTCTGTTCCGTTATCACAAATAATTTTCTGAGGGGTAGTATAAGTAGCAAAATACTGTACTAATTTACTAACAATTTCTATAGCACTATTATTTTTTAATTGATAGACTTGTCCAAATTTAGAAAATTGATCTATAATAGTTAGAAATTTTGTCTTTTCTAACGATAACAAATCTATGTTAACTATTTCTAGAGGATGAGAAGGGGTTGGCGTTAAATTATTAGGTGTTTCCAACGGTTTCCTTTCATATTTTGTTTGAAGACAGATTTCGCATTTATTAATGAAATCTTGAATTACTTTTATCATATTGGGCCAATAATATTGTTGTCGTAATTTTTGATAGGTTTCGGTGATGCCTCTGTGATTAGTTTTTCCTTCGTGATATTTTAATACAGTTTCTATCTGTTCTTCGTTGGTCTCTATGTCTTTTAATAAAGTTTTACATTGAATTAATTTTAATGTATTATTCTGGAAAGTTTTTTGTATTCTGTCATTAAACTGGTACATTAAGTCATCATTAAA
This sequence comes from Leistus spinibarbis, assembly GCA_933228885.1. Classification (NCBI taxonomy): domain Eukaryota; kingdom Metazoa; phylum Arthropoda; class Insecta; order Coleoptera; family Carabidae; genus Leistus; species Leistus spinibarbis. The sequence continues at coordinate 4,032,574 of OW121803.1, read as the reverse complement.
TATACAATAATATTTTATGTTGGGTACTAGGTATTCCTTTATGAATTTACAAATTTCGTTCTTTAAGTTTTGCTGGTTTAACGTAACAAAAATTCGTTGTTTTTCGTAACCAAATAATTTTTGAACTCTAATTTCCGTTGGACCAGGGTGTTTGGATATGATAATTTGATTTTTTCCGATATTTACTGGGGATTCTATACAAGTAATTCCATTTATTGGGTGTTCGTAGTCTGAATGCACTGTGTCCAGATCAGAGTGGTTATGCTCTACTTGAATACTTTCTAACTCATGTGTAAAATGTTCAATTTGTTCAAAATTACAAATAGTTATTTCTATCGAAGTGTTATTAAATAATTCGGTAATGAGGGTTTTGACGGTTGAAAAATCGAGTTGGTCTAATCCTGAACCTAGTTTAGGAATATCTAATTTACTGATTTCATTTTCGATAATAAAGAATTTTAAATTTTGCAATGTTTTTTCAAGATTGGATATCTTTGGTTTATCGAAATAATTTTGTTTTGTAATTAAATGAAAAATAATTCGTCCATTATCTATGTGTTGTATTAATATGTCTCCTATGTTTTTATTTTTGTAATTTCGTAGGAATTGTTTACAATTATATTTTTCGTTTAATTGTACCGCAAGACCACGTGATAATTTAAAATCGGCAGATATACAATGGGCTATATGATTATTAGAATTTAGAATATTTTTATCAATTTCTTTTATTACTAATTTTGGTTTAATGCGTGAAAGTGCATCGGCATTTGTATTTGTGGTGCCTTTCTTATATTCAATATCATAATTAAATTCGTCTAATTTTATTTTCCAACGAATTAATTTTGAATTGGGGTCCTTGAGCGAAAATAGCCAAGTAAGAGGTTTATGATCAGTTCTAATTAAAAATTTTACACCGTAAAGATAAGGTCGAAAATATTGTGTGGCCCATACTATAGATAATAGTTCTTTCTCTATGGTAGAATAATTTATCTCATGCGTATTCAGCGTTCTTGATGCGTAGGAAATAGGCAAATCTTTTCCTTGGAAATTTTGCGATAAGACAGCTCCGATAGCGTAATTGCTAGCGTCTGTTGTTACAATGAATTGTTTTTCAAAGTCTGGGTACTGTAGGATGGGATCGTTAATCAGCAGTTTTTTACATAGTTCAAAACATTCTACGTAATCATTGTTTTTAATATCAATGGTATTTTCTTTCTTTAGACAGTTTGTCAAGGGTTTGGTAATTTTAGCAAAATTTGGAATGAATCGACGGTAGTACCCTAAAAGGCCTAAAAATCCTTTAATTTCTTTACTCGTTTGTGGAATTGGATAATTTTTTATAGCTTCAATTTTGTTGGGATTTGGTTTTATACCATGTTCCGTAACTATGTGCCCTAAATAAGCTACTTCTTTTCGAAGAAACTCAGATTTATCTATTTGCAATTTCAAATTTGCTTCTTGTAATTTAATAAATATTTTTCTAATGTTATCTAAATGTTCACGGAGTGACGTGCCCAAAATGATGATGTCATCCAAATAAACTAAACATATTTTACCAATATATTCTTTTAACACGCAATTCATTAGTCGTTGAAAGGTACTGGGGGCATTTTTAAGACCGAAAGGCATTCGTTTGAATTCAAAATGGCCTGCCTCTGTACTAAAAGCTGTTTTGGGTATATCTTTAGGTTCTACTTCAATTTGGTGAAACCCTGCTGATAAATCTAACGTGGTAAAATAGCAACTTTTACCTAATTTGTCTAATATCTCTGTGATATTAGGAATTGGAAATTTATCGTCAACAGTTTTATTATTAAGTTTCCTATAATCTATCACCATCCGATATTTTCGTTTTTCGGACGCGTCTAGTTTTTTAGGTATAATCCAAATTGGTGAAGACCAAGGTGAATAGCTTTCCTGAATAATATTTTGTTCTAATAGATTTTCAATTTGTTTATTTACTTCATTTTTATAGATTTCTGGATATCTATAATTTTTTGTATAAATAGGCATCTCATCAGTTGTATTGATTTGATGTTTAATTTTACCTGTAAAGGTTAATTTGTCTTTTTCTTTAGGAAATAAGTGTTTGAACTGTTTTAATAGTTTAATTAATTCCGTTTTTTCTATGTGATCTAAATGATCAATGCGTAAATTCTGAATATCAATATTAGTATTTATTTCATGTGTGAAAGTTTCTAATGTTGTGTTCTTGTTAAAATATTGTAATTTGAAATTAATGTTTAACAAAGTTATCGTATCCGAAACAATATCTAATTTTGCTTTTAGAGATTTTAATGCTTCTAGACCCAAAAGAACATTAAAATTATCGTGAAAGTCGAATAAATAACACTTTATTAATTTGCCTTTAAATGAGAGCATTATAAATTCATTGCCATGAGTGATACCTGTCGCGGTGAATAATTGAAATGATTCGTTATAAATGTGAAATTTGGATTTATTTTTATAAACATGATTTTTACTTATAAGCGATTTTGTCGATCCTGTATCGATAAGACAAATATAGTTTTTTAGTTTTAAATAAGGTAATTTACTAGTATAGTTACAGTTTAATAATTCTCCGTATCTTGGAGGCCGGTTTCGTCTAAAAAAGAATTTTGATCTTCGTTTTCTGTTTCGATAATTTCTGTATCACTTGTGTCATTTTCGTTTTCATTGGTTATTTCATTATTGTAAATTTCTTCTGATAAGAAATTTCTTGACGTGGTTGGGTTAGTATTTCGCGTGAAATAATTATTAACACCGGATTTTTGTTGTTGTGGTCTAGGCGTGAATGTTTGCCTAGTTGACATACTCATTGGAGTAGGTTGATATGGTTTTATGGGTTTGTTATTAAAATTTGGTCTTGGATTTTGTGGATTGTTATAATTTTGGTAATTATATTTGGGGATAGGAGTAGTTAAAGGTTTAACTGGTCTATTTGGTGTTATAGTTTTTTCTGCGTCAGTTTGAAATACATTTGTTAGTAAACCGTATACTTCGTTTATTGTTTTTGGGTCTCTTGCTCTAATAAGTGGCCCTACAGGATCTTTTAATCCTAATATGAGAACACGTAAAGCAATTTTATTAATATTCGTCTTTAATGTAATAACATCTGCAATTTCATAATGTAATTCTACATATGACGTATATGCATTTACAAGATTTAATAATTGATTATAAAAATCGAAACATGACTTATTATTTTGTTTGCACTGGGTCAATTCTATTAATAAAGTCACATCGTCTCTCTTATCCGCGTATGCTTCTAATAAGGCATGTTTTACGTCGTTCCATACCTTAATGTTAATGCTAGCTACATGTTCAGCTGCTTCTCCTTTTACTTTACTGAGTAAACTATTCAATAGATACTCGTTTTGAAAGTCTTCTGCTACTGCAGTATTAATAAATCGGTTTATGAGCCGATCACTTAATTGCAAAAATCTATTAAGCAATTTTGGGTTCCCATTAAATTCTGGGACCATATTTAAATGACATTCTTTTAATTCTGGCGGTGCCATATTTAATAATATTTATAAGAGTATAAAATTCAAACTTACAATATTAATATTATTGAGAATGTGGTAATAGCAATCTTCATTTGCTGATGAGTGAGTGTAGTCTTGATGCGGCAGGGTTGCTGGCTCTCGATTTGCGGGCTCGATGCAAATACCTCTTGAAGAAGCGATTCAACGGCGATGGCGGGGTCTCGGACTCTCGATATACGGGTACTGTGAGAATACCTCTCGTCGCTCGTTCTTCGCTGATGTTTGAAGTTGATTCTTTAATTTTCAACACAGGCACTAGCGTTGCTGGCACTGGGAGTATTTTTTGTGAATCAATTTGTTCCTCTGAAGATGATTCTTTAATTTTCAACACAGGCACTAGCGTTGCTGGCACTGGGAGTAATTTTTGTGAATCACTTTGTTCGACCGAATAAATTGTTGAGACAAACGTAAATTTGCTTTTTAATTGTAATTTACTCTCGGTATCCTACCGACTGCGCCAATTAAGTTATTTAATTGAGGAAACAAGTTTTTAAAAAGGCTTTATTGTTAAGCATGTGTATTATTACAAGTCAAGACTACCACTAACTTAAAACTAGTTTCTAACTTCTTTCTACATCTTATCTCAAAAGATATATAAAAGCTGATGTTGCATTTGTCGCTGTTGTGTGCGAAAATGCATCTGAATAATTAAAGTAACAAAGGAATATAAGTTATTATAAGTAATATAACTTGTACGATTTCATCATTTATATACACGACGACCTTAACTTGTGAAGAGTGTACTATTGGTGGTGATAGCGAGAATAATAGCGAGTAGTCATTCAGTTGCAGAACATTTGTGACAATTTTTTGCAAGAAAATTGTTTTTAGTTAAGAATTTTTTTTTTGTTGATACAATTATAACATTTTATATGTTTGTTTGTATATTATCGCCTAAATATACATTATTTCTTTAATTTTATTAAATTTAGTTTTATTTTAGTGTTCAATTCAAGTTTGGGTTTTAAATTCTATATGATAACGCATCATGTTATTTCTTAAGCTCTTAATTAAATGAGGCATATCGTATATAGAATATATATTTTTATTGTTATGAAAGAAATACGTAATTAGAAGCAGGGGAGGGGCCTTACAAAATTATATTAAACTAACTTATTAAATTAATTATCATTTAACTTAAATTGTTAGTATTTTATTAACTTGATTTTGAATTATTTGTTAGTTATTTATCTGACTAAATTTTACGTAATGACGTCACGGGACGTTTTATATTTTAGTGACGTAATGAGTAGGATTTTAGATCCGCGCGTTACAATATATATATATATATATATATATATATATATATATATATATATATATATATATATATATATATATATATATATATATATATATATATATATATATATATATATATATATATTATATATATATATATATATATATATATATATATATATATATATATATCTGATGTACCTAAGCTCTCAATCATGACTTCCCTATACGTGCTATTTTTATTATCTCAGGGCAGAAGTAAATATGCCATCAGTATTAAAGATATCAACTCCATCGCATTCCAGAACTGGTTCAGCAATTATGTTCCAAGAAACATTACAAAATATACCGTCACCTACTAATTCAGAACATACACTTAATAAATCAAAATTGAAAAATAAAATTTTGCAACAAAAAAATAGAATTAAAACGCCTGAGATCAAAAATATCGATCAACAAAGAAAAATTCTAAATTTTCAGTTATACAAAATTTATTAAATAATAACAAAAACACAAAATATTTGAAAACATGCAATTGTTTCACCAAAAAAGGACACCTTGGCGTAAATCAGAAAAACAACTTGCTTTATCAATTTATTACAAAATTCCTTCTTGTTATAAATTTTTATTATCCTTAGGTATAGTTTTACCAGCATTATCTACGCTACAACTATGGCTCAAAATTTATAATTTGAAAACTGGTGTAGATAAAGTGCTATTAAAAAAATTATAGAAAAAGTAAAAAATATGTCTCCCGCAGAACGTGAATGTATATTGATGATGGATGAAATGGCGAGAAAAAAAGGGGTACAGTTAAATCAATATCATGATTATATTGAGGGATACGAAGATTTGAGTACAAACACGCAATAATAAATATGGATCACAAGCACTTGTTCTTATGTTACGCGGTTTAATGTTTAAATGGAAAATGCCAATAGCGTATTATATTTCAGCGCAACCGGTTACAGGCAACAAATGATATATCACTGTTATGGAAGCTATAGAAAAGTTAACAAATCTTGTGAGCAAGGATCTAATAATATGTCATTTTTAATAACTTTTTGAAAGTAACTGATGAAACACCGTATTTCTTTCATAACAATAAAAATATATATTCTATATACGATATGCCTCATTTAATTAAGAGCTTAAGAAATAACATGATGCGTTATCATATAGAATTTAAAACCCAAGCTGGAAATATATTAACAGCATCATGGAAAGATATTGAAGAAATTTTCAAAATTTTATTCCAATAGTTCCACATTTAGGTCTATGCATAAAATAAAACACATTCATATTTATCCCAACACATTTCAAAAAATGCGAGTGAAACTTGCCACTCACTTTTTTAGTCGTACTGTCGCAACCGCAATAGAATCCGCAATATCGATAAAACAAATACATTCCAAAACAGCCCAAGGAACTGCGGAATTTATTCAATTAATTAATGATTTATTCGATTGCTTCAACAGTAAAATTGTCAAAAATAGAATATTCACTTAATATAGTTCGATCTATTAAAATTTTCAACAACGACGGCACTGAAAAGAAAAATATTTATTGTTTAAAAGTATTGTTACAAACAATTCGGGTTACCTTACTCTTTTGGGAAGATATAAAAAGTGAAAATAAAATATATTTACTTACTAACCGGTTGCAGCAAGATTCATTTCCATCCATTTTCTGTAATTAGAAGCAGGGGAGGAGCCTTACAAAATTATATGCAAATCCGTCTACAATCTGCTACTAATGGAAATAGTAATTGTGAAGTTGATGAAGATGAGGAAATTGAGATAAATATTTGGTACAAATAAAAATGATAGTAACACGTTTCCAATTGTAGAAAAAATGTAGATTCGAATATTACAAGAATGGATATAGCTGAAAATTCAAGACAAATAGAAGATAACGTTTAAAGTTCAGAAGAAATAGAAGAACCTAATTTTGTATCTGTTAACACTGCAAATACGCCATTGAATCAATGTTCAATAGATGTTAGTGGATATTTAGTGCACCAGGTTATTAAAAAAATTAACTTTAAAACTTGTTCATTAGATTTATGTAAAAATAATGATCATATCACACTTGACGAATCGTTAATTTCAATTAGAGATTACGGAATTAATAAAGATCAAATATAACATTTAAAACGACCGACAGACAGTGTAGTAAAAGTAACAGAATTACTGTTAGTAACTTTTCAAAACCATTTTTAAGCTATGAAAAAATGTTAGGTTTGTTTAAGAATATTATAGGAAAAAAAAATCCGCATTTCTTCAATCATCCATGTTTCTTGCACCGTCAACATTTTATTAAATTTTTTATTAAACCGAATATATTTAAGCTTTTAAAATTAGAATCAGAAATAATACAAAGATCGAAAATCAGATCCAAAAGTGGAAGTAGCAGAAAATTCAAAATATTAGAAATTTCATAAAAGAACATATTTTATTATTATTTTAAGTTACTGTTTATTAGATGTATAACTATGTTGCGGTATATTTTCTATCCTAAGTTTGTGTTAATTTAGTTTATTTTTTATGTAAACAATGTATTTGTAAAAAAAAGAAACATGTTATGAATGTTATAAACTTGATTAATCAATCAATCTAATTGAAAATCAAATGTTGAAATCAATGTGCATTTTTACAATTATTTTTTATTCGTTAAGCAATTTAATTGATGCCAATAAAAGATAAAAACAAAATTCGTATTCTGATTATATGATTCTCAATTATATTTCTTTATCGTACTTTGCTGTCTATGCAAAGAGATAAATGCTTTCCAGATAATGTCGCGATACAATGGCAAGGTATACAGCGATGAAGTAAAAAAATCGTGCGATACTTATTGGTATACCCGGCTTACGTCAACGTTAGCTTCGTATGTTTGCATGTGTGCGTGCTTAGTTCATACAGTCAACGCACGAGGTCACTCTCTACCACTGTAGTAAATAGTAATTTGAAACGCGAACATTTGTATGGGGATTAGGTTTCTTCTTAAATTTTAACTCAATAGTTGTACTCAGTTGTTAAATATCTAAATAGGCTGTTTAATCATTATATAATTATTCTTGTACACAAATGAGTTATTACTCAATAATTGAGTATGGTTATGGTTGTACCATATAAATAAAATACCTCCAAAAATTGATTTGGCATATTGTAAGGTATTACTAACCTAAATAAATTGTATTTGTGAGGTTAGGAATGAGGAATTGATATCATAAACAAGCATACACGTCCTTAACCGGCATGGGTATTAAAAAAACACAGACAGGTGTGGTGTGCGCACATCTCGTAGTAGCAACTTACCTATTAACTTTAATATACTTGTGATAATAATTATTGAGTTATTTCAAACTCTGTATAATTTTTCATAGTTCCATGTGTATAAATTTTACTTGTGTTATTAGTGCATCAGTTATAGTGCAATTTTGATTTTATATACATTTTGTCAAAATTCTCTATCTAAAGCGACATATCAAGTTCGCGCGCGCCTAACTCGTTCTAAAGTCATATAGTTCAACCATATCAATAAATATGTCTAAGCAGTGCTCAACGTGCTCGAAGAAATTTGATCTTGCACTTGCTTTAAAATGTGCTGATTGCGCTGAATTTCTTCATCCAGACTGCGCCCAAGTATCTGCAGCAGACACACGAATGTTGCGTTCTAAGAAAAATTTGAAATGGTTCTGCAATCCTTGCACCAACTCTTCCGATGTTAAAACCGATATTATAAACGACCTCAGGTTGCTTATTCTGGAAATACCCACTGAACTTAAGGAAATTAAATCTGAACTATTTTCTGGAAAAAAATCTAAATTTGAACAATGTGTAGACTTCGAAAATGTTGTCTCTGAAATTAACGACAGGAAAAATCGCGAAACCAACATATTAATATTTGGTTTGGAAGAGAACGTCAATCCTAACAATGAGGATACTGATGCAATAGCCGTCAGTGATATCATATCGTTGGTTTCCACCACACCAATTTCACCTAATGATTTCAAGATCTTTCGCTTAGGCAAGCATTCCAATGTCCAAAATAGGAAACCCAGACCAATAAAAATTATCTTCAAGAATATTTCTCAAGTCCGAGATATACTAAAGAACTCGAGAAAAATTAAATCCACTAATTATCACAATATTAGTTTAGCGAATGACCAAACGCCGCGGCAGCGTGAATACTATTCAGAATTACGTTCTGAACTCACGCGTCGTACAACTGGCGGTGAGGATGGCTTGTTCATCAAGTATATTAATGGTACTCCGCGAATAATGGCTCCAAAAAACTAAAAACCTTTACAACAAATTCACTATCGATATATTACCAAAATGTCCGTGGTTTAAATTCCAAGTTGCCAGAACATTATCTAAATGGGTTATCTAGTGCATATGACGTCATCGTATTTACTGAAACAAGGCTTGGTGACAATATCAATGACAAAGAACTATTTGATTCTCGCTACTCGATATTCAGGCATGATCGTAATCGTGCAAGATCTGGCAAAAGCCGTGGCGTGGCGGTGGTGTACTCATTGCAGTCAATGACACTTTCGTTGCTCAACGTCATGATATCAGCTGTGTTTTTAATAATATTGATTTAACTTGTATAAAATTATGTTTAAAAAGTTCATTTATTTTTATCATTGCTGTTTATATACCACCCAATACTGATCGCGCTGAATACACTCAGTTTTATGATGCTATTACTTCACTATCGTTTATCTACAATTCGAATGTTATCATTGTTGGTGATTTTAATTTACCTTATTTAAATCTTTATTTTTCTGATAATGTTTTTTAATAATTATTTTATCAACTTACTTAATATGTCCCAGCTTAATGATATTCCTAATGGGAATGGTAGGTTGCTTGATGTTATAGTCTCCAACATAAATTGCGTGGTTCAAAAAAGTATCGATACTTTACTACCTGAAGATAAGCATCATCCATCTCTTATCATAAAATATGAATTTCACGTGCAGCGTACTGTAAAAATTCTTGTAATTCTGAATTGTACTATAATTTTAAAAATGGCAATTTTGATTTACTATATAATTTACTTTCTGCGGTCGACTGGCAATGGCTTGAAGACTGCAACAATGTTAATGAAGCTGTCGATCGTTTTTATTCGACACTATATAGCATTATTGATGTATGTATACCAAAAGTGGCTGCTCGTACAAGCAAATATCCACTTTGGTTTACATCTAAAATGATTCATAATATAAAATTAAAAAACCATTATAGGAAACTTTATTTTAATTTCGGTTATATGCATTATTTTGAAAAATTTAAAATATTAAGGTCCAATATAAAATCAGAAATAAAACTTAGTTTTGTTTCATACACGTCTCTAATTGAGGACAAGATTAACTTTGATCTAAAGTATTTCTGGACCTATATTAAAAATAAAAAAGGGCATCATACAATTCCTACAACAATGTACGATACTAATGATAACAACTATGAAGGTGGGCAAGAGATTGCAGATGCCTTCGCTACCTACTTTCAAAGTGTGTATCAAACTCATCACCCTTCCAATGTACTTAATATTAATCATAATAATGTTCATATTCTTAAAATAAGCCCCTCTGATATTTTCAACGCTATCAAAGCTTTGAGAAACACCAAGTCTGTTGGTCCTGATTGCCTATCTATCTATCTTTTTAAAGGATGCAGTTAATTATTACTAAGTCCTCTCTGTAGATTATTTAATTTAAGTATAAAAACTAAATGCTTTCCTACTACATGGAAACAATCGAAAATTTGCCCTTTGCTTAAATCGGGTGACAAAACTCGAGTTTGTAATTATCGGCCTATTTCTTGTCTTAATAGCATTTCAAAAATTTACGAATATATTATATTTAAACATATTCAATGTCAAACGAAATTGTATATCAGTATTAATCAACATGGTTTTGTTAATCAGAGATCTACTATCACGAATTTATTAAATTTTGTGCAATTCACTGAAAATGCGTTAGATAACAAGCTGCACACAAGTTGACGTAATTTACACTGATTTTTCGAAGGCGTTTGACACTGTCGACCATACAATTATGCTCAAAAAATTATCACTGATTGGATTCTCTACTGATCTCTGTGAATTACTGGCATCATACTTAGATAACCGTTCACAATATGTCTATTGCAACGGCTTTAAATCCAATAAATTCCTAGCTACTTCTGGTGTACCACAGGGATCGGTTTTGGGTCCGATGTTATTTTTGTTATTCGTCAACGATCTTGTCGATGTTATCAAACATTGTAAGTGTTTTATGTTCGCCGATGACTTTAAATTATTCCGCACAATTTCCAATTACGACGATTGCTTACTCTTGCAACAAAATGTACATACTATTTATGAATGGTCTATCTGTAATAATCTACATTTTAATGTAGCTAAATGTCACGTCATGAGCTATTCTACCAAGCATTTCCCTATCAATTATGAATACATAATGAATGATATTAAATTAGAACGTGTTAATTCAATTAAAGATCTAGGCATTATTTTTGACCCCAAACTATCATTCAAAAATCATATTATATCAATAACATCAGCTTCTTGCAGAAATCTTGGTTTTCTTATGAGATCTACTAATTATTTCCGTAAGAAATCCTGCCTCAAAGTTTTATTTTACTCCCTGGTACGTAGCAAACTTGAATATGGTGCTGTTATTTGGAATACATTTCAACAATCTTATTGATTTAATTGAAAACGTGCAAAAAAAATTCTGTAAATATGCTCACTTTAGAATAGTACATAATTGGTTTAATTCTGGCTATAATGCATTGTTAGAGGAATTTGGGCTTGAGCCATTGTTGAATAGACGAAAGAAGTGTCAGCTTCTGTTTCTTTATAAAATTATTAACAACTATATAAATGATGAGCAACTTATTAATTGGTTATACTTCCATGTTAATCCATGTAATACTCGTTGCTCTAAAACATTTCATTGTGAGTTTTCAAGAACCAATCGTCATTTTTATTCGCCTATCAACGAAATGTGCCGTATCTATAACATATATGGTACAAATCTTGATTTTGCAGATACCCGTTACGTTTTTAGTTTTAAGTTGAATTGTATTTCATTTTAGAAAAACTTCTGTTACTTCATTATTAAATATTGTGCTGTAATATTATTCTGTAATTGGGACCGCAGGTCCTGTAGAATAATAAAGATTATTATTATTATATGAGTTGTACTCAGTTCTTAGATATCTAAACAGGCTGTTATATTATTATATAATTACTTTTGTACACAATTGAGTTATTACTCAATAATTGAGTATGGTTGTACCATATCAATAAAATACCTCCAAAAATTGACTTGGCTCGTAGATCACAGTCATTGTTAGACTGTAGCTATAGACCAGGCAAGTGTCAACAGTGACGCTGCACGCACAGCTCTTTATTTAACATCACAAATCAAGACAATAATCAAGATTCCCAGGTCGTTACTCCGGTGAATCTCACACTGGATCCAGTTATGGATCTGGTTGTAGATCCTGTTGTGGATCTTGTTTTGAATCCACCTGCCAGAAGCGCTGAGTGCTCATATATTAAGCATTATTGGTGAGCGCATTTGCGAGGCTCGAACGCAAGCACCGAGTGTACACAAGGATTTCGCGGGTCGATGGGAGGACGTTATAAAAAAGGGCTTGCTAGATAATATCAAGGAAGAAATTATAAAGAAATAACCGACTCCCAGTAACTGCACCTTCATCAACCTACCGGGGCTTAATACTGAAATAAAAGCGGCTATGCAGGATACGATCGTGACACGAGACCAGCGAATCAAGAATAAAATTCTGCTTTGTTAGCAGCAATGGCAAAAGCACTATCGATCACCTTAGAAGACCCAGAAACCAAATTGTTCTTCGTAGAATGTCTCAATGATTCATGCATGTTGTTGGCATACTTACATCATTAATTCGGAGGACATTGATCATTGCAAATGTTAATACGACATTAAAAGATACCTTGAATCCGAGCGACGAATTTTTATTTGGAAAACAGCTTGTTGGGACATTGAAAGTTGCAAAAAATCTAGAAAGCAAGGATCTGAAAGCCGTTCCAAAAATGCAACCAAAGCAGTCAAAAAACTGCAAGGCCACACCTCGTCAATATCAAACCAAGAAAACTTCAACGACGTTAGGTGGGCAGAAAAACCGGCCATATCCACCGAAAAAAACCGCGCTACAGAAAGGTTAAGCATTACACGAAAAAACGCCGTTAAATAACGTTAAGAAAAATAGGAAGACTTCAACTTTTCAAAGAAAAGTGACGGTCTTTTCATATGATCCTACTATTCTATTTTGGCGAAAAGGTTATAAAACCTCTTTTGTTTCTCTACCGGCCTAATATATCGTAGAACAAAAATGGTCGGTTAAAGTAAAATTAAAGATATCAGATATGATTATTGAATTAGGCGCTATTTGAGAAAGCAAAAAGGTTTATAACCAATTTATCTCAAAGGCAATTAGCCCAGGTATATGACAACCTTGAACTTAAAAGATGCACATTACCTGATACCAATTCATAAAACACACAAGAAATATTTGAGATTTCCTTTTATTAATATATTATATGAATTTACAACAAGGACTGATTCTGGTAATATACTTGGACGATATTCTTTTCATAGCTGATTCATACAAGGAGTCTTGCGAAATAATTAAATACTTAGCTCTAAAAGATAACAATCTTAATTATGAGGCTAATCTGTTAATTACTCAGGACACCAGGGACGAACTCGTTTGGTGGAATACTGTCGGTTCGGCATCAAGTAAAATTTCTATTCAAAATTGAGAATTTCTAATGAGAAATTCTCAATTTTTAATAGAAATTTTCTCTGATGCATCTCAGTTGGGCTGGTGAGTATTTTGTGACAATAAAACGGCAAATGGTAGTAGTAAGAAGGTCCCTTGAGGCAGACAGTAGTGGGGAGACCCCTTGGCGCAGACAGGGCGTGGCTTATATATGTCCCGATCGTGCGTTACCAAAAAAAAAAAATGAAAAAAATGAAAAAAAAAAATAAAAATAAATATATTTTTTATTTTTTTAATATATATATATATATATATATATATATATATATATATATATATATATATATATATATATATATATAAAGCTATATAAAAATATAACAACGTTAAAAAATATGAAAATTACATGAATTATGTGTGACTATATGGTATACATGTTGTACTGTTGCTGGTCTCCGACGTACTGATGGAAAGCGCTTAAGTGGACGGAAATAAATTTCAAACTGTGTGGATTAATAATGTGGAGAGAGAGGGAGAGAATAAATAAATTTTTGTATGAGGTTGATGTGTGTGTGTGTGTGTGTGTGTACGTGAATGTATTGCATGTAATGATTTGGATAGGTTGTGCTGACCTCTGTCTATGCTAGTTATTAGTGTTCTTGGATACTGTGTGTGTATGATATATGTTCAGGGGATCGTGGTATTTTGAGGATGTAAACTTATAAATTAAATATATAAAGACCATTAATATTTGTATTAAATCTTTATTTATGAGTGTCTATGTGGTGGGTGTACAAATGTCTAGAGCATGATACAATCTCAAATTATAGAATAAACATATAATATTATAACAAACGTGTATGTGTGTACACGCACACACACACACACACACGTACATGAAATATATCTAACTAACATATAAACCTTTGTATTTCGGGATCTTCTTTTAACTTCTCGGGTAGCATGTGTGTCACATGAGCTAATTGTGTCCAAACGGTCGGTGACAACAGCACCGCTTTTGGTAGATTTGCAATATGAACAAGGTCCATGTTGCACAAAATTTCGTCACAATCATAGAAGTTTTGAAGTGCGTCATTTATGCAACAGCATTTGTTACATTTCTTTGATTCTACAAGCCATACACGTAAAGTTTCTGCGTTTTGCAAGGCACACACCGCTGCAGCTTGTTGTCTGTTGTGGCTGACGATCGCTTTGTGAAAATAGCAACACCTTTCGCGCTGCGTACGTAATGACGGACATTTTGGATTGTCTTCGAGATTTGTAATGATGAGGTGTTCAGGTGTGCCAAATTGTCGTAAAAATTGTTCTTTTTCAAGCCCTCTGACATAGACGCGTGTACACTTCTTATATATATCTGCAAATATATCGTCGAGTCTATGATACGAGACACAGCCATCTTTCCACGTTAATCCATGATAATTTCTTGTTAACCAGTTAGCCTGCCGCTGGAATGCCACCGACTCGATCGGGTTTGGAGGGGCGATTAGAAAATGATGTAGTTTCTGTCCATCCATACACAATACTGCGATCTCTTTGGCCGTGAAACCGTTTGCGTTGCGAAATCCTTGCAAATCTATTACTATTTCACCCATAGTTCTATGCAGGTCTGCACACGACCACGTCCACAACTAAACTAACTTCTTAACAATGTTTGACAGCGGATTATATTCGACAATGCGATCGTGCAATATGATACAATGGGCTGCAGTATTTTCGGGAAAGGGATCTTATGATTCAAACTCTAAACGTATGTCAACCGTTGCCGATTTCATCATTTCATTTTGCCGCGAACAGTCTATGACGAACATGGGTGTGTTTTCACGAAATTCTCGAACACCGTGAAGTGGTTCGCACGCTGTGCGGCCGTAATAGGATGATTGAAATCTGCAATACATATCATACAACAGGGCATAATTACCAGCTGTAAAGTCTAAATTCATGTTATCATATGGATAACATTCAGAGTTCAGATATAACTTCAGATTGGAAACGGTGCAGTGGTCAAATACGCTTGCATTTTTATCGCGTTTATGTTTACGGTCCGTTTGAAACATGACGATCACATAGCGCGGTTTCTCCAAGTAACTGCTGGTCTTCACCGACCACGTGTGCTTTGATGTTGTTGACAACAGCGGATATTCATAGGAGGACCAACTTCGGAAATTCATAAATATCGACTTGTTGTGCTCAACGTGCTTAAGCAGTGCCAAACGAGTTGAACTCGCCACATACACGTACGGAACACGCCATTGTATTTTTGTCAATTCGACCGAAGCCTCTGCATTGGTGGGACTAATCAGAGCGTTGTCGTCATTTTTTGCCCGCACCAGGACAAGCTCTTGCCGTGCGTTAATCACAATCTTGTTGTAGTCTTCGGCAAAGCCGAGTAGTGTCTTCAGCGGAATGCACACATTAAAAGAGCCACTACTTCCCTTTGTTTTCGGTGGCAACCATCCGGCATTTTCAAGTCCTACAACTTCGTTCGGAGTATACGATACATATCCTTTAGCTGTTGTTGTTAGCCCCAAACTCTGGGTACGATCTATTTCGACACCATTTAATTCATAGCGAATCTCGTCAAACAAGTGCGCAATGCCATTGTTAACAAGTGTCGCTGCTCCTTCAATGTCGCTCACAATGCGGCCTTCAACATAGAGAAAACTAGCGCTCGGCAGTGTGTATATGTCTTGCTGATGTACAGGAATGCGAATCTCTGCACTGTTTTCATACGAGTTTGTATTGTAGGCCTGATGCGTGTGATACTCTACACGTGTAATTGTCTCATCAAATGCAATTTCGTCGAGCACTGACAACACGTCGTACGGTGTTACACTCATATTTACTATAATTTCTATTCAAAATTGAGAATTTCTAATGAGAAATTCTCAATTTTTAATAGAAATTTTCTCTGATGCATCTCAGTTGGGCTGGTGAGTATTTTGTGACAATAAAACGGCAAATGGTAGTAGTAAGAAGGTCCCTTGAGGCAGACAGTAGTGGGGAGACCCCTTGGCGCAGACAGGGCGTGGCTTATATATGTCCCGATCGTGCGTTACCAAAAAAAAAAAAATGAAAAAAATGAAAAAAAAAAATAAAAATAAATATATTTTTTATTTTTTTAATATATATATATATATATATATATATATATATATATATATATATAAAGCTATATAAAAATATAACAACGTTAAAAAATATGAAAATTACATGAATTATGTGTGACTATATGGTATACATGTTGTACTGTTGCTGGTCTCCGACGTACTGATGGAAAGCGCTTAAGTGGACGGAAATAAATTTCAAACTGTGTGGATTAATAATGTGGAGAGAGAGGGAGAGAATAAATAAATTTTTGTATGAGGTTGATGTGTGTGTGTGTGTGTGTGTGTACGTGAATGTATTGCATGTAATGATTTGGATAGGTTGTGCTGACCTCTGTCTATGCTAGTTATTAGTGTTCTTGGATACTGTGTGTGTATGATATATGTTCAGGGGATCGTGGTATTTTGAGGATGTAAACTTATAAATTAAATATATAAAGACCATTAATATTTGTATTAAATCTTTATTTATGAGTGTCTATGTGGTGGGTGTACAAATGTCTAGAGCATGATACAATCTCAAATTATAGAATAAACATATAATATTATAACAAACGTGTATGTGTGTACACGCACACACACACACACACACGTACATGAAATATATCTAACTAACATATAAACCTTTGTATTTCGGGATCTTCTTTTAACTTCTCGGGTAGCATGTGTGTCACATGAGCTAATTGTGTCCAAACGGTCGGTGACAACAGCACCGCTTTTGGTAGATTTGCAATATGAACAAGGTCCATGTTGCACAAAATTTCGTCACAATCATAGAAGTTTTGAAGTGCGTCATTTATGCAACAGCATTTGTTACATTTCTTTGATTCTACAAGCCATACACGTAAAGTTTCTGCGTTTTGCAAGGCACACACCGCTGCAGCTTGTTGTCTGTTGTGGCTGACGATCGCTTTGTGAAAATAGCAACACCTTTCGCGCTGCGTACGTAATGACGGACATTTTGGATTGTCTTCGAGATTTGTAATGATGAGGTGTTCAGGTGTGCCAAATTGTCGTAAAAATTGTTCTTTTTCAAGCCCTCTGACATAGACGCGTGTACACTTCTTATATATATCTGCAAATATATCGTCGAGTCTATGATACGAGACACAGCCATCTTTCCACGTTAATCCATGATAATTTCTTGTTAACCAGTTAGCCTGCCGCTGGAATGCCACCGACTCGATCGGGTTTGGAGGGGCGATTAGAAAATGATGTAGTTTCTGTCCATCCATACACAATACTGCGATCTCTTTGGCCGTGAAACCGTTTGCGTTGCGAAATCCTTGCAAATCTATTACTATTTCACCCATAGTTCTATGCAGGTCTGCACACGACCACGTCCACAACTAAACTAACTTCTTAACAATGTTTGACAGCGGATTATATTCGACAATGCGATCGTGCAATATGATACAATGGGCTGCAGTATTTTCGGGAAAGGGATCTTATGATTCAAACTCTAAACGTATGTCAACCGTTGCCGATTTCATCATTTCATTTTGCCGCGAACAGTCTATGACGAACATGGGTGTGTTTTCACGAAATTCTCGAACACCGTGAAGTGGTTCGCACGCTGTGCGGCCGTAATAGGATGATTGAAATCTGCAATACATATCATACAACAGGGCATAATTACCAGCTGTAAAGTCTAAATTCATGTTATCATATGGATAACATTCAGAGTTCAGATATAACTTCAGATTGGAAACGGTGCAGTGGTCAAATACGCTTGCATTTTTATCGCGTTTATGTTTACGGTCCGTTTGAAACATGACGATCACATAGCGCGGTTTCTCCAAGTAACTGCTGGTCTTCACCGACCACGTGTGCTTTGATGTTGTTGACAACAGCGGATATTCATAGGAGGACCAACTTCGGAAATTCATAAATATCGACTTGTTGTGCTCAACGTGCTTAAGCAGTGCCAAACGAGTTGAACTCGCCACATACACGTACGGAACACGCCATTGTATTTTTGTCAATTCGACCGAAGCCTCTGCATTGGTGGGACTAATCAGAGCGTTGTCGTCATTTTTTGCCCGCACCAGGACAAGCTCTTGCCGTGCGTTAATCACAATCTTGTTGTAGTCTTCGGCAAAGCCGAGTAGTGTCTTCAGCGGAATGCACACATTAAAAGAGCCACTACTTCCCTTTGTTTTCGGTGGCAACCATCCGGCATTTTCAAGTCCTACAACTTCGTTCGGAGTATACGATACATATCCTTTAGCTGTTGTTGTTAGCCCCAAACTCTGGGTACGATCTATTTCGACACCATTTAATTCATAGCGAATCTCGTCAAACAAGTGCGCAATGCCATTGTTAACAAGTGTCGCTGCTCCTTCAATGTCGCTCACAATGCGGCCTTCAACATAGAGAAAACTAGCGCTCGGCAGTGTGTATATGTCTTGCTGATGTACAGGAATGCGAATCTCTGCACTGTTTTCATACGAGTTTGTATTGTAGGCCTGATGCGTGTGATACTCTACACGTGTAATTGTCTCATCAAATGCAATTTCGTCGAGCACTGACAACACGTCGTACGGTGTTACACTCATATTTACTCACACACTAATTTATAGCCCAGCGCACGAAGTATAGCTTTATTCTTTGCTGTTAACTTTAGAGCTGTCGTGCGTGTTCTGACTCGCCTTCTCTTTGCACCAGCCTTTTTATGTGTCGCAAAAACATTGGTTTTTGAATAAACGACAACCATTATGATAGGCTGCTGCTGCGTGTCACGTGCAATCGAACAGTAACACTTTCACCGCGAAAATTAATCAATTCGCCGTTCTGATCAGTAATTCGAACAGCGATACCCTCTATTGCCTTAACGCGCACAGGGAGATATATGATGTTGCGCGGTGCTTCAATGATCTTATATCCTGGGGGGACAGAGGGGAAAAATTCGTGTATTGTATTTACTAGTCGGCCGTTAACATATGAACCTGTTGTAATGTTGCACTCGATTCGTATATTACTCACACGAACTATATTCACGGGTAAATCAGATCGATGCAATGTGTTTGGTGGCAGACGTCGTCTTGTAAATCCCAGCAGTGTTTGTAAACTGTTAGATCTATCAAAGTACAGCCAATGACTGCACTTTATTTCACTGGTCAACGTGTTATTATTTGGCTGTATTTCAATATAGCCGCCGCGTGCTCTAAACTCACGCTGCAGATAAGTGTTCAAGTCGTCAAGCTCGTACGAACCTTCCGGTATCACTATAGACGATCCCTTGTCGTCGTCCTCCGTCTCCCCGTAATACAAGATATTATTGCTTGCGTCAATGTTCGGAATAGAGTTAAATGTGTTAAATAGAACCAGACCAAGCGCGTACTCGCCTTCAAGATCAATTGGTGGAAAATATACACTATTCAGCTGTGCACTGTTTCCTGTCAGCGTCAACGTTAGCGACATATCCTATGGATTAGGTGTTGACGCACTGACAACCAATTCGGTAATAGGGGGCTCTCAGGATACCGCATTGGCGTTTTTGTTCATTAGAAATTTGAGACAAAGATGACCGCATATCACGGTGTTAGGTTGTTGCATTCTTCTATAATTATAGGTTATGGTAGTGTTTGGACCGAGATACGTGATGAGTTCCTCTGGAGGCCTTAAATTGCCGCAACTGTCGAAATATGTACTGCGCCGACCGCGCTTACGGTAGGCAACCCAGTGGGTTCCCGCGCCCGATTTGTCGTCAAGATTAACTATACCTGACTCGTTGGTGCGCACGCGCGACGGCATTTCATTGCGCATAAATACACCGCGAAAATCTTGTATTTTGTAATATTTGGCATACATAAGCAGTTCACTGTCACTCATCGCCCGTCTCGGCAATCTTAGCGGTTTTTTGGATAGATACGTTTCAAGTGTAAGCCGAGTCCTTTGCGATACGGCTTCAAGTACAATCCCTTTCCCAACGCAATCGATTCCATTGTGTCGTTGTGTCGCTTGCTTTCACTTAATTGTTTTTGTGCATCGTTGGCGCTCACAACAGCCTTTGCGACTGCTGCAGCGCCACCAGTCAACGCTCCAAGTGCCGACAAACCCGCAAATATGGGAATCAAAGGCAAAATTCCTCCGATTTTCGGCACAGGAATGATTCGGTTGTTTAGTGGCGAGCGGTCAGCTCCACGCACCTTTCTCACCTCACGTCGAGCAGCGTTCAACGCAGTTTTTATTATCTCCTGTGCCTTCGACTCGGTCGACACCCGTTTGATGGCGTTTCGAGCTGCTTTCGCAACGCGACCATACGATACTTTGGCATTTTTCGGTTTCTTACGCAATCCCATCCCTAGCTTTTGCTTTATTTTCATTGTGTTCGAGACGGCGAACGCAGCTGCTTTTTCACCTATACCTGAATCTGCTGCAATAACGCGACTCCAGGCGGCGTTCTCTAGTGCCCGATCCGCTTCGTGTCGTTTGGTCAGATTTTCTTTGTCGTGCGAATATGCAATGTCGTGTTCTTTACACGCTCTGTCCAGGGCATTTATGCCTGGGTCACCGCGATGTAAACGATCGTCCAACTTGGTGACAGGCCCACAATATTGGTATCCCGGTATATGAAGCTCAACACCTAATCGATTAATTATACTATTCAGAAGACCACTTCCTTGACGCTTCATAGCAACACAATGACTAAATTCCTGTTTGCACAACCTTTTATAAAGAAAATGGTGGTTGTGGTGGGGGAGAGGGTTTGTAATATATATATATAATGCTATTATGTTGTAATATCAATCAGTTGTATTATGGTTGTTGGGTGTGTGTGTGTGTGTGTAGGAATATGAAAATTGTCAAGCAGGTGCAAGCATTAAATGTTAAAAACTTGGATGTTCTTGGGGCACTCACAGAAGGCCGCAGCTATAAGCATGGCATACTTTTACCAGATAGTATACGATGTATAATTAGTGGACCCAGTAATTGTGGCAAAACAAATGTTATGATGAGCCTTATAACCCATCCAAATGGTCTGAAGTTTGAAAACATTTATTTATACACGAAAACACATGATCAGCCAAAGTATAGGCTGCTTGCGAGACTATTGCACTCAGTGCCCAACATTGGATATTTCCCGTTTAGCAACAATGCAGACATTGTGCAGCCGGAAGCGGCGAAACCAAATTCTATCTTCATTTTCGACGACATCGCTTGCGATTCACAAAACGCAATGCGCGACTATTTCAGCGTTGGACGACACAGTGGTGTTGATGCGTTCTACCTGTGTCAAACATACGCTCGCATTCCAAAACATCTTATTCGCGATAACGCAAACTTTATCATTCTTTTCAAACAAGATCGCATGAACCTACGTCATGTGCACGCAGATCACATCAACACCGACATGCGGTTTGAACAATTTGAAGATATCTGCGCGCAGTGTTGGACAGAGCGCCACGGTTTTCTAGTCATTGACAAAGACAGCGATTTGAATAAAGGACGCTATCGCAAAGGTTTTCATTCGTACATAATAATGGAAAGGTGATACCATTGTGGCTCATTCGTACTCTATCAGTCACGATGAGCGCAAGTGTTGAGTTAGAAATTGAGAAAACAGCGGTTACAATCCGGCAGAAGTATAGGGAACTCAAGCAAATGGCGGTGAGTAAGGATGATTATCATGCGAAGAAATACAAACCTATTGTCGAGTCGTTAAATAAGGCAATTGCACAAAACATTGCTGTAAAGCAGCATACCATGGATAATGAAAATAAATATGAAACACTCGATGAGCAACCTTCGGCAGCGTTCTCCCTTGAGAACCTACTGACAAACAACCCAGATGGTCATACTAGGATAGAAGAATACCTATCCAACGAATTTGGACCTATTACAAGAGAGTACTTTAAACGTATAATATTTCCTACAGAGAATGATAAGAAGAAACGACTGCTGGACACTCGGTATGGAATCAAGAGGAACGGTGATATTTTCACAATTGGCGATTCGGTTGTAACGATTGACGCAAACGATAACATACACATTAATGGCATGCAATATAGGGTGACGGACGGACTTGCACAGTTGCTATTTCTTAATAATCCTTCAGGATATTCGCACACTGATCTGAGCGCCTATAAAAACATAGTATTGCAAACAAGTGCGGATAGAAAAAATTACGAAAAGAATGGTAGTTTTGCGGCTAATGCTAGCAATAAATATAGGCGTATAATAAGATCTTTTCACAAAGTTGGTGGTGGCGGGGAGAGTATGATGTATGTATCAAATAAACCACTTGACTATATTTACTGGAATGATCCAAATGAGTTGGTCACTCGCCTACATTTATTAAAGTCATCAGCAGCCATTGGACATACAGGTCATAATAATGAGATAATTGCGCTCGAAGAAGAGTTACCCGAGCAGCGTATAATTCTATAGTGATCATTTGCAATATGTCTACCGACAAGTTAGGTCGTTATCTTAGCCACAGTGTGACGCACACAAAAACGGTTGGCAGACTTTCGCTGACAAGTCACGGTGACTTTAATATGGTGAGCAAACGTTTGACTAGTGTTGGCTATCCAGAGCACGAAAATGACGCAACCACAGTGAAATACGTTAAGAAGTCCATCGATTTGCATATTGATAATATAAAGGGAATACACGATGGTGTTGGAATACTCATTCAGAAGATCGAGCAAGAGGTGCGCCGTATATCAATTCAGGTGGCATCCTTTCGACAAATTCACGAAAATAAAATAGCTGAACTGGAGGGCCAACTGCAGACCATCAAACAGTTAAAACGATTGAAAGCAAAACAGCAGCAGCAGCCGCACACGACTCAGTAGTTAACAATGATTACTACTAAGCAACAGCTTGTAAACGAACTACATAAATTGGCGCGTCGCAATTATCCTCGCCGCCATGTTGTTATGCTAGGATTTGATAACTTATGGCAGGCCGATCTTGTTGATATGATTGCATACGCTAGTGAAAATAAGAAATATCGTTATATGCTCACAGTTATTGATACATATTCAAAGTTCGCGTGGGCTGTTCCTATTTACACAAAAGAAGGGACCAACGTCACGGATGCTATGACGAAAATATTTGACACTTCAGGTCGTGTGCCTAAAAATATACAAACAGACGATGGAAAAGAGTTCTTCAACAGAACATTCCAGAAGCTAATGCAAGAGCGAGGTATTAATCATTATTCGACATTTACACATCTAAAGGCCAGCATTGTAGAGCGATGGAATCGTACACTCAAGGGAAAAGTTTGGAAAAAATTCAGTTTTCGTGGCTCGTACAAATGGATAGATATTCTTGAGGACACCGTACACGAATACAACAACTCCATACATAGAACGATTAAAATGAAACCAAGCAGTGTGACGTCAAACACACACATTAACCATTATCATCATCATCATCCAAAGCCGTCAAACGCAACAAAAACGAAATTTAAAGTAAACGATCGTGTACGTATAAGCAAATACAAACATGTATTCTATAAAACATACACACCGAACTGGACAACAGAAGTTTTCAAGATAATTGCGGTTAATCAAACGTCGCCATCAACCTATAAGCTAGAAGATGAACAAGGACAACCAATCAAAGGATCGTTTTACGAACAAGAAATGCAGAAAACGCAACATCCTGATATTTTTCTCGTTGAGAAAATTGTTAGACGCAAAGGCAGCAAGTATTTTGTAAAATGGTTAGGCTTTGACGACATACACAATTCGTGGATTTCTAAGAAGGATCTTATGTAAACAAATTCAAAGGTGTTGCCATCATACAAAGGTGCATGTTAGATCTTTACGTGTAAATATGTAATATTTCGTGTATAATTCCATTCACACACACACTCGCATATAGGAGTTTGTAGAGGTAATTTAACGTTTTATATTATTAGTCAATAAATATTTAATACAAATATTAATGGTCTTTATATATTTAATTTATAAGTTTACATCCTCAAAATACCACGATCCCCTGAACATATATCATACACACACAGTATCCAAGAACACTAATAACTAGCATAGACAGAGGTCAGCACAGCCACACATAATTAACCTATCCAAATCATTACATACAATACATTCACGTACACACACACACACACACACACACACATCAACCTCATACAAAAATTTATTTATTCTCTCCCTCTCTCTCCACATTATTAATCCACACAGTTTGAAATTTATTTCCGTCCACTTAAGCGCTTTCCATCAGTACGTCGGAGACCAGCAACGGTACAACATGTATACCATATAGTCACACATAATTCATGTAATTTTCATATTTTTAACGTTGTTATATTTTTATATAGCTTTATATATATATATATATATATATATATATATATATATATATTAAAAAAATAAAAAATATATATTTTTTTTCATTTTTTTTTTTGGTAACGCACGATCGGGACATATATAAGCCACGCCCTGTCTGCGCCAAGGGGTCTCCCCACTACTGTCTGCCTCAAGGGACCTTCTTACTACTAATGGTCATTAGACAGAAGACTAGCAAACTTTCCACATAAATTATATGGAATTATTAGCAGCATCTTTTGGCCAAAAGTGTTTTACTGTTCAGCTTAGAGGTTTTTATTGTTTCGCCTAGTTATTATCTTTGTAGTTTTACTTTCTTATACGAATGTATATCAGGAAATATTGTACAAACCTGACCATTTTCAGAATGACGTTTGTGTGAACGTTCTAAAGCCAAAACAGTTGAAGGTAGAATTATGAAACTATAAACTTAAAACTAGTATACGGCCTAGATGTGCAACTTAACCGGCAGTCACAGTTTACTCCTAATACTTTTTTAATGTCTCAAAAACGGTCTTCCAGCTTGGCGATATGCGTTGCGATGTCGTCCGAGCCTTTCTTTGTAGCAGTGTATCAGTTCTGCTGCAGCATGTGTACACTCGCTTCTGCCCTTTGCTCATTAATTGATGACAACTGACGCCACATCTCTGCTGCCGTCGTGCAATTTATGATATGAAGCGTCGGCTGCTCCCCGATAGTCGTCGCAATCACCTTTTGTGCCGCTAAGCTCTTGGTATACGCGGTATGTATCACCTCATAATCGTCTTTGCCGGGCTCCTCCGGCTTCACATCGCTCTGAACATCACGCTAGGAACCCTCCTAGCGTGACGTCCAGAGCGTCATGCGAATTCAAAATTATCCTAATTTGAAATTTCCAGATTCCCCAGTTCTCAATATTCTTGAGTTTGATCACCCTTGTAAGTTCACTCTCCATTTGAATTGGTTATATATTTTCCACTTTTGCACAGGGCGGGGAGATAACCTCAATGGTGAATGAAAATGAATAAAGTCGGATTAAATAGATACTTTACTTTTAATTTAATTTTAATTCTTTTGTATATGATACTGGGCCCATAACCTGTTGGGTTATATGACACCAGATAATACGAGGACAATTGATTGTAAATGGACGTATAAACTGAAGAGAGATACAAACGGAAGTATTCCGAGATACAAGGCAAGACTTGTCGCACGCGGATTTCGTCAGATAGCAGGAATCGACTATCAAAAAACGCACAGTCCAGTAGTTCGTTTCGATTCAATTCGAACTATCCTTGCTATAGCTTCATGCGATCGTAAACAGATAAAGCAGTTCGACGTAAAAACGGCTTTCTTATACGGGGATATTGAAGAAACAATATATATGAAGCAACCTGAGGGATATGATGACGGAACTGGTAGAATTTGCAAACTGAAACGCAGCCTTTATGGGCTAAAACAATCTTCGCGATGCTGGAATCGACGCTTCACTGAATTCCTGAGGAAATTCAACTTGAAAGAGACGAGCGCTGATCCATGCGTGTTCAAATCTCAAAATCAAAAATTGATTTTAGCGATTTTTGTAGATGATGGATTGATTGTGGCAGAAAACCAAGAAATAATTAACGAGCTTCTTGGAGAACTCAAACGTGAGTTTGAAATAACATACAATGAGGCAAATTTATTTCTAGGCAATCGATGGACCAATTTTTTTACATCAAGAAGCTTACGCAAAAAGGGTCTTGGAGCGATTCAGAATGGAGGACGCTAATCCTGTAGCCATTCCTGCGGATCCACACCAAGAGTTGTGTCCACTGGAGCACTCAGGAGACTTCACGACAGCACCTTACCGAGAGGCAGTCGGCAGTCTCATGTATTTATCAGTAGCTACGAGGCCGGATATATCGTTCGCCGTCAATCAAGTCAGCCGTTACTTGGAAAATACTAGTCAAAGAACTACTAGACGACAAGGACGTACCTACGACAATGTACATGGATAATCAAAGCGCAATAAGCCTCATAAAGAACTCGGTATTCCATAAGAGGAGCAAACACATTGACGTGCGATTCCACTACATACGAGAACGATACGCAAACAATGAATTTTTATTGGAATATACACCATCAAAGGAGCAACACGCGGACATCTTAACGAAAGCGCTGCCTCGACAACTATTTCATTACCATCGAGAAGCACTAGGAGTCCACGGAAAACCTCATGGGAAAAGACAGAACGAAACCAAAGTCTTAATCGCGAAGCCAAAGCGGGAGTGTTGAAGAAATTGTCTTCGCTAGCGGGTTGGCAACACTAATACAATTGTTAACTTGGTTGCTAAGATATATATAACAACTGATACAAAATAACAAAATAATCCTGTGTAATTTTCCCAAATATAACACCTATTTAATTTGTTCACACACTGTGATTTTCTTTCTTAACCATATAACCCAACAATATATATATATATATATACCTACGTTTTATTGTATGAAGATGATATTCTAGTAGCCGGTCAATCTAAAGCATTAACCGAGAATGTTGGCCGTGTATTGCAGAATTATTTTGACATTAAAGACATGTGTTGCATGAGACATTATTTGGGGATTCAAGTCGAACGTCATGCAGATGGTTCATTTCTGCTCAATCAAAGAACAAAATCACAAAATTGTTGAAGAACTACGGCTTGACGGAACCAAGATCAGCAACCACTCCCATAGAAACAGGTTTTTTGTAGAAACAACAAACAGTACCTAGTTAGGAAATAACACGTCATACAGAAAAGCAATAGGATCATTATTATTATATATAGCTACTGTATCTAGACCAGACATTGCAATTAGCCTACTTAGTCGTCGTATAGAGAAACCTACCCAAGAAGACTGGAATGCTGTGAAGCGAGTGATGCGTTATCTCGCATCCACAGTTGATAAGAAACTTCTTTTATCATCGAACGGAAGTTTAAAACTGATATGCTATGTAGATGCAGACTGGGCTGGGGACAGGACTGATCGAAAGTCTACAAGTGGATATGTTTTCTTGCTTGAAGAAGGAGCAATAGCCTGGTCAACGAGGAAGCAAGCGTCAGTTGCCATGTCTTCCACCGAGGCAGAGTACATCGCCGCGTCGGATATGTGTATACCAGTTGATGGTCCAACAACCATGTACGAAGATAACCAAGGGTGTATTCGAATAATTGAATCGAGTAACTCTGGAGCTCGAACCAAGCATATTGATGTATGCTATCATCATTTTCGAGATCTGCGAATCAGTCCATTTAGCGAAATGTTAGTTGATTTATTTACCAAACCGCTAGCAAAAGAACCATTTCGACAGATGTTAAATTTACTTAGACTTCAATGATAAGAACTTAGACAGCGATAAGGGGTGTTGGAAAGTGCTTGTTGCAGATGTAAACACAAGTATTACTACGTCTAGATCGACTAATCTATGATTGTTTTTTTGTTATTGTTTGTTTACATGTATTGACAACTAAAGTAAAAAGTATCTTTCTTTATTTTCCGAATAAAACCAGTTTACCTTATTTAACGTGTGTAATTGATCATTTATTAACATCAGCGGAAATCAAACCTCTACAATACCACCACCACGCGTCAAAACTGACCTATATTCTGTATACCATATGGGCACATGGTGCCCACGGGTGACCCTAGTTGATGATAGCCTCAAAAAACGAACATCACCGCCATTTACAACAACCTTTTCAACGCTTGCAAGTATAGTTATAAATGTTTCCAAATGCGTATTCGGAAAAAAAGAGGTAAAGTTTCTAGGTCACATAATCTCACAGCATGGAACCAAACCCATTCTTGAAAAAGTAGAGGTTATATTAAAATTTTCAAAACCAAGTACAGTCCTAGAATTACGTCGTTTTTGGCTATGGTGAACTTCTATCGCCGTTTCCTTCCCAAGTTCGCAGAAACGCAAGCAATGCCATCCAAATTTATTAAAGAAAGAAAAAAGAATGACCAACGAGCCATATATTGGACTCTGAAAGACACAATGGCATTTAAAAAAGTTAAAGATGAACTAGCACACGCAGAACTTCTAGTACACCCTTCTCCTACAGCACCTCTCGCAATTATGACAGACTTTTCCGATACCGCTATTGGAGCAGTAGTTCAACAATAGCACCAAGGAATATGGAAACCTTCAGGATTTTATTCAAAACTACTCGACAATTCACCAAAAAAATTATAGTACCTATGACCGAGAGATACTCGCACCATACTTAGGTATCAAATATTTTCGTCACCTTCTTCTGGAAGCTAGAGCATTTACCTTATTCACTGATCATAAACCTCTTACCTATGCATTTCTTCAGAGATCAGAAAATTCTACCCCTAGACAACTGCGGCATTTAGATTACATAGGACAATTCACAACTAACATTAAACATATTTCAGGAAAAAATAATGTCGCTGACACACACTCGCATAAACACCATTTCTTTACCAAATATAATAGATTACCCCCAACTAGCTCAGTCTCCAGAACACGATAACGATTTACAATTGCTCCTGTTTTCTAATGCCTGCCTGATTCTCATTCAATTATCCGTGCCGCAGTAACACCAGATCAACCGAAGCCGCGTGCATCTCCGTGATCCCCGCCTCACTTTGGTACAACGGGCACACCAGCGACGCACACAGAACTTAGACAATCGATATTGTTAAATTTTTGTGAAATATTGATGATCTATTATTTATGAATTAAACTTATTATTGTTATACCAGACTATTTCCTTTCACTGAGCAGAATTGAAAAATAGTCGACAGTTAAATAACTGTCCGACACGTACATTAGACTAAAAATTGTATTGTACTATTTTATAATTACAATATAAACTTTATATAAAAATACTTATTTTTTGAATACCTAGTTTGAAGTATTGAGCATGATAATCAATCAAATAATTCATGTTATTTAATTAATTCTATGCACAAGTGGGAAATGAGAAAAGTGGTATTTGTCCAAAAATGAAACAGTAATATTTCCCCGTTTTCCCACCTATTTTTCAATAAAAAAAACTAATTCGCAATTAATAAAAGCGCGGACATGTTGTTTTTACGCCAGAAAGAACAACCCAAGTGGTTACCGCGGAAGCTCTAAGCTAAATAATAATACCCGCAAATTGGAGAATTCTCTACGAGAAATATACAATACAATACAGTGGGAGTGTGCATGATGCGCTTGTTTAAGTAATCAGAAAATACGAACAAACCAGTGTTGTTGTTCGTTGTGCATAAATATTTTATTAGAATAGCTATAACTTTATAATTTATACTTGAAAATCAGTATTCAACAGTGCATAAAAAACATGTTTTAAAACACTTGATTAAAACATGTTTAAAAAAAAAAGAGTTACCAACTTAGCCGATATTTTGAACATGATAACAAAGGTTGACAAACCAATAGGATCTTATGAATTAAATACAATATCGTTTGAAAAAAAATCAGTCATATATGGATATGGATTATTCGTATCGTTTTATTTTTTGTATTATACATATATTATTTTTTTTACACAATTTCCGAATTTAAAATGAATATAAAATTACTGAATATGCAAATATTTATTCAATTTTCATAAAATATATTATAAACGAATCTGGTATATTATAAAAAAAATTATACTTTACTATAAATAATAGTCTCTGTTAACTTCGTTTTTAATTTATTCTTTTTCTTGATTGGCCCCAGTCCACTATCAAACTCCGATATAAGTAGTTCAGTGCCCCTAGGTCGCTTTTTAGGTTTTAATGGATTTATTCTTCTTGGCGCATCGTTTGTACTATTAGGAAAGATACATATTTGAAATTAATTTTGTATAATGTTAACCGTTTAAGATAAACCATCAGATTTATTTAGTTCGAAAAAACCGTTCCGCTTTGAGTTATTTATAAAGACAGCGTCGCATCACCTACCTTTCGAGTTGGTATATTGAAATAAATCATTATTAGAAATATGCTATTTTTAAGCAACAATCAAAGATATTTCGTCGAAAAATATCTGCTTTATTAGTAAAAAGGTACTTTGGTCATAGTTACATTTCTTAATACCGTAAAACTGTTTAAAACATTATAACCCGATATATTTTATGGAATTAAATATATATATATATATATATATATATATATATATATAAATATATTGACGCAGAATAAATTCGATTTTTCTTTGGGCACTGCACCCCAAGACCCCTGTTAGTACTTATTTAGGTTAGCCTAACCTGACCCTTTGACGTGTAAACCGAAGCTAAACCTAACCTAACCTAACGCCCAACCTACTTTTTATTTCCAGCTAAAACTATCAGAACATTAATGTTTAAGCGATTCTTTATGATTTCCATCAGGTTAGAATGGGCTTTGGTGGTGGGGGAAGGTAAAACAGAAAAAACCCTAAATTTTCCCTGTTCAACCATTTTTATTTTTATTATTCCGGGAAAAAAATTATCAATGGCTGCGGGGTATAACTAATAGCACCATTCGATTCAACGGACCCAATAACATAGAAATTGCCCGAATTTATTAGCAACATGATCCGGTTGAAATCAATTTACATGGTATGTTTATGAAAATTGTCATTTCTTGTATTATTTTGAAAATATTAGGGAAAATATAAGTCTTGGCAACTTTTTAATCTTCTTCCGCGACCCAATATACTTTATAAAACTAAACTCCTAAATTCAAACACTTCATTAGCTAGCGGGTCTCGCAGACTTGCACCTTAGGAAAGCATGGCATGTTTAAAGAGTAAACGTGCGAGTTGTAAGGGTTAATATATTTGGCTGAAAATTTCTGGACATCATTTTTAGATGTAATAGAAAGGAAAAAATCAAGTACCCAAAGAATATATATTACGAATTACTTAAAAAAATTGTAGGCGGTTACTTACTCATGATTAGATAATTTCTTGTTTAGTCGTTTCTCCTCAGTTTTGCCCAACTCCGTTCGAACAATTTGTCCAACTTCTTGTGGAGAATGTCTAAGCGCAAAACTTGTCACATAATGCCCTAAATGAGCTTTTTTAAATTTGAAAAATTGTTTAAACGCAGCAGGAAAACTACTATAATAACGAGACCAAGATGAATATGCTGAAATAAATAAAGAAAACTGGAATTAGATTATAAATCTATTTAGAAAGCTTTAATTCAACTTATTTATTCATTATCTCTAAGTACGACATTTCACTCAATGTCAAACTCCTCATACAGCAATGCATATCATTGTCTATTTCGGTTTGATACACGACAAATGCTTCTCAAAAATATTATCTTCACTGCAGCCACCTTCTGTATATGTTAGGCGTTAAGGATTGTTTACAGCGAAACAATTTGTAATTAAGCTTAGAAAATTACAAATAATAATTTAGTTTGTATTATGACAAGCAATATTAACATTCCAAGCAACACAATTTAAGATAAATTTTGTTGCTGTGAACGTTAACCTTGTATGTCATAAAACAAACTGGAATTATTGTTTATAATTTCTAAGCTTAATTACTAATTCCTTAGCTGTGAACAATCCATTAGGGTATTTCACACCAACCTTCACATTCGAATATCAACATAAGCACCATCGTACACACATAATCTTGCATCACTAGAAATAATAGTATATTCTTACCAGACATTCGTAAAGCACCCACATTTTATGACATTTCAACTTAATTTAAGCAGATTTCTTTCTTTTTATGACATTTATTTTATATTTTTCGAAATAGCTGAATTTATCGGGGACAATAATTTAAGAGGAAATTAGAGGAGAAATAGAAGGTGAATGGAAGAAGGAACATTTTTTGAAATGACTTAACAATTAGTGGCGCATCTAATTCCGCATCAGCGACAGAGTAATGATTTTAAATTTATTTATGAAGACTTATTTCTCCTAATAGAAAAGCAATGAACAGAGAAGAATGAAAATAATATATCAAGGTGACCAACTAAAGAAAGAACGAGAGAAAAGCTCCTTACACCTACGGGTAGAAAAGGAATAGTATATACAAACGAGGGCTCTCCGACAAGTACTTAGCCTCACCGGCCTGTGGCGCCACTGTCGCAAGAGACATAATCAATTGTGTAGTACATTATCTTAGACGGCTACTGTTAAAATTTCAGCCGAATCGGACTCGTAGTTTTGTTTTGACCGCGTGTGAAACCGGAAGTATCCGCAGATTTTAGAAAAATGAAAAAAGAGCAATATCGGTCGGTGATTCGATTCTTGTTTTTGGAAGGGAAATCGCGCATATATATATATATATATATATATATATATATATATATATATATATATATATATATATATATATATACAGTGGTACATCGATATACGAGTGCCCTAACATACGAGTGTTTTGAGATACGAGCCGCCGAGCGAGCGATATTTTGCTTTGAGATGAGAGCAAGATTTGAGATACGAGGAATCGCACACTAATTGTTATTTATAAATAAATGTTTCTTCTTGTAAATACATTTTTCTGGAACGGATTAATGGCATTTCAATAATTTCATTGGGGAAAATTGCTTTGAGATACGAGCAATTTGACATACGAGCAAGGTTACGGAACGAATTAAACTCGTATGTCGAGGTACCACTCTATTTATATATATATATATATATATATATATATATATATATATATATATATATATATACATAAATATATATATCTTGTGAAAACTGCATAAAAGAAAGTCGAGTGCAGCATAATTCATAAAAAAGCTACATACACGGAAAATAAACGGAAATAAAGACCACGATACATTTGTAACAGCGGTGGGATACGACCCACAAATATAAGTGACAATTTTTATCTGTTTCATACGGTAAAAATATAAATCAAACGTGTTTACTGGATTTAGATGTCATAAAACACTAATAATTATACTAATGCGTCGGCCCTGCCTCCGTGGACGCTTTAGCCAGGGACGTTTTCATTGGGGACGGAATCTCAATGTCTTAATAGCTCCGCAAGCGGAATTTCATCTTCCGCCGTCCAATCGTCTGAATTTCGTTTTTTAAATAACTGCGCGAGTGGAATATCATCTTCCGCCGGCCATTCTTCGGATGCCAAAGATGTGTCGGACGCCATTGATTCATCCGAACTACTTGAATCAGAAGTTGCGTCGTCTGGTTCATCACCAATTAAAGTTAGAGATGTCGCTCCAAAACTAAGAGGTGTGCCTGAACGAGAAGTAAGAACTAGATTCTCTACGCTTGATGTATGCGTATCTGAACGAGGAGTTAGCAGTTGATTCTCTTCACTGTACTCTTTACTATTATGCCTTCTTCCGCCTCTTCTTTCCTGTGCTGTTTCCCGATTCCAATGATAAATTCTAATGTGAATATCTGTGTAATGGAAGACTTCTTGCAAAATACTTCTTACTTTGTCCTATTTTAGCCTGTCCAATCTACATCCTATTGCTGGGTGCCTATTCTGTACGTATAGCCATATTGCTATCCTAGCAACAGTTGCTATTTTACTGCTGACATCTAGCGTGTACATTATGAAACAGAGCTATATGACGTCTCTGTTATTGATATATGCAGCAACAGTGGACGAAATGTTGCTGCATTTACTATTTTGACAGTTCATGTGGATGCAGTGCTATTTTGAAAATTTTAGCATCATATTTCGCGCTTCTTGTTAAATTGAATAAGTTTTGTGGTTATATTTACTGCAAAATTTGTTAGTGAGTTGTGATATTAATTAAAAAGTAAGTTATATTTAGTGAAAAATATTTTTCATATTTATTAATTATCATATTAGTTTTGTATCCAATTATGGGTAATATGTATGGAGCATTGCAAATTATCCAGGAATAAAAGAATGAAGACCGACATGAAAATAGAATTCTAAGACGAATATAAAGA
This sequence comes from Leistus spinibarbis, assembly GCA_933228885.1. Lineage (NCBI taxonomy): Eukaryota > Metazoa > Arthropoda > Insecta > Coleoptera > Carabidae > Leistus > Leistus spinibarbis. The sequence goes on along the minus strand of OW121803.1, from coordinate 3,997,688 downwards.
GACGCTCAGAGATGCAGATGTATTTTGGAAGCAAAGGTGGCAAGGAATCTGGCAACGTTACGTACAGTGTTATTTTTAGTGGTATCATTACCAAAAATAAAATAGGCTCTTTTCAGAGCCATCAATTTTATATTTGAAAGGAAATTGCAAATTGTATTTAGAGAGGTACAAGTATTATAAATAAAATAAATTAAAAACATTTTAATGTTGTTGGCTTTCTTGAATCTTTCCTTCTACTACCAACCACTTTCCACGTGTAAAATTCAGGTATTCTTCCATAATGGATATCAACAACTCCTTTTGCTCTACTGTTACTTTATCTTCATGATTATTTTCAATTTAGAGAAAATATAAAAAGAACACAAAGAAACAAGAGTATTCTTTAAAAAAAAACTGATTTTAAACGACCATAACAGACATATAAAAAAAATAACGAATAACGATGCTAGCGAATGCGTCAAAAACAATTGAATATTTTGAAAGGTAGTGTTGCCAACTTAAATGCTTCTATACAGCTTGCCGGCAAGTTTTAAGAACTTTAGATGCGCCATTGAATCAAGGGACGAGCTACCTTCTCCCGATACGTTGCGAGTAAAACTCGTTGAAGAAAGCGATGCTTGGAAAATCGTCGACAATTCGGGTTTATCACAAAGTGGTATGGCAGTTTTCAAGAAGCCAAAGAAGAAGAATTACCAAAAGAAAAATGAAAAATATCGTTGTCATAAGTGTCATGAAATTGGGCACAAAGCCATTGACTAAGTACAAAAAGTAATCAGCGAATAATACAGAAAAAATGAGCGTTTACGCTGACACCGAAGCAAACGCATGTTTCGTAGATAGCGGATGTTCATCTCTTGTATGCCGTGACGAGGAAGATTTTGTAAAAATCGAGTTGAACGAAAACGGAACGCTAAATTTGGCACCTCACGCAAGTACGGAAATAAAGGCGAAAGGTGTAGCTACCCCCGTGAAAGAGATCGACAGTGCAAACACAACCGTGAAACTACACGAGGCGCTTCAGGTACCTGACCTGCGGACGAATTTGATATCAGTAGTAAAAATCGCTGATAAAGGATTTAGTGTTGTTTTCATTCAAAATAAAGCAGAGGTATTTGATCAGCTTGGAAACGTGAAAATTATTGCGGATCGAGTCGACGGACTGTACTACGTCAGAGGAAGAAGAAACGAGAAATGCATGAACACCACCGAAGAGGAAGAACCGAACATCTTACACAAGAGAAGTCTGAAAGAGTGGCATATCCTACTTTGAAGGATTTAAAGGAAGCAGCCGAAAACGGGAAAATCCTAGGACTCAACATAGAAGATGTAAACGAGAATTTTCAATGCGAGGTTTGTCTTCAGAGTAAGATGTCCCGTCAGTCATTCCCAAAGAAGTCCGGTAAGATAAGTGAAATCGCTGATGTCGTGCATTCGGATCTGTGTGTCCCGATGAGGGTGCCATCGATCGGTAAGTCACGGTATTTTATGACTTTTAACGACAATGCATCAAGATGGTGTGAGATAAGATTTCTCAAAGAAAAATCTGATGCGCTGAAAGAGTTTAAGAATTTCTAACCCCTCATGAGAACGAGACACAGAAAGCGAGTAAAATGCTTGCAGACACACAACGGGAATATATAAACAAGGCATTTGACGATTGAACGACGTTTGACGGTGGCATACATCCCTGAGCAAAATGGAGTCGCCGAACGAAAGAAGCGGTCACTTGTGGAAATTGCTAGATGCCTACATCTGCAGTCCGGTTTGCCTACGTCGTTTTGGGCCGAGGCAATTCACGCAGCAAACTACTTCAGAAATCGAAACCCGACAAATAAGTTACATGGTAAAGGCCGTTCTACATTATACAAGTTTTGTACTAGAAACTAGTACAAGTTTTAATACTAGAATCTAGTATGAAATTTGGATACAAAATAGTAAAGTACAGTGTGATGTAAATAGAGTTATTCGTGTTCTTTGTCTAAAACAGTTCTGCCAATGTTTACAACAATTTTTTAATCATTTGACATTTGGAGGTTAAGTGCAGATAATTAATTTTGTTGTGATAATCTGGCAAGCTAACCGAAAATTACAAAATATCATAAATATATACATATTACTCTTATTTTTAAGATTATACCTTATACAACACTGGTTGAATTTCATATAAATTAACTAACGTTTTGATTATTTCTTGTGACAACAAATATAAATTTTACTAAACATCAATGCCTGTACTTTGTTTCAAGGTTGGTATCTACCAAAATAGTATTGAACTTGGATGAAAAATAGGACCGGACCTAGTTTATAAAAAGTATCTAGTACACAAAGTTTGATGTGATTTTGTCTAATTTACATTACCCAAGTTTCATACTAGATTCTAGTATTAAAACTTGTACTAGTTTCTAGTATTAAAACTTGTACTAGTTTCTAGTATAAAACTTGTATAATGTAGAACAGGCTTAAGACTACATACGAAGTTTAGTACGGCAAGGCACCGAACGTCAGCGAATTCAAGATATTCGGACAGGAAGTCTACTGTCTTGATAGATCTCCAGGTAAGGAGAAATTTCAACCACGTTCTCGAAAGGGAGTATTTTTGGGCTACTCCGACGAATCCAAGGCTATGAGAATTTGGATCCCGGACGAGAAGAAGGTCGAAATAAGCAGAGACGTGAAATTCCTGAACGGACCCGTATCAACACCAAAGAAAGACTTGCAAAATTCTGAAAAACTTAGGCTAGAAAATAAAACCTCCAACCTAAACAGAAATAACCATGAACACGATGGCTTCATCGACATTGACTTCGAACGCTCCAATAACTACGAATCAAATGAAATAGAAAATGTTAACAACGAAGTAGAAGATGTACACGATGATAATTCCGTCGGAAAATTAAATTTTAGAGGATTCGAAAGAGCTGAAGTCTTCGAACCGGAAGATGATGTACAGGAAGAGCGACGTGGCCCTGGTAGACCACGGAGTATCAGAACTGAACACCCGGGAAGACCAAAAAAGAAATATTGCATAGTCAACCCAAATCAAAATGAGGTCGCAGACTTCGCATTATTAATCGAAGTTTCGATCGACTACGCCATGTCATGTCCAGAATCATCTGATTGGTTACAATGCAATGACCAGTGAAGTAAGATCCATTCTGAAGAATGACACGTAGATTCTCGTAGATCGTCCGAAGAGTCGAGACGTAATCGGAAGCAGAATAGTGTTACGTGATAAATACGGGGCGGATGGCAAATCAGTGAAGAAAAAGGCTAGAATGGTTGCTCGAGGCTTTGCGTAACGACCTGAACCGATTTCCATGAAACATTCGCACCGGTTGCGCGTCTGAAATTGATTCGCATTGCGGTAGCATTGGCAGCAAACCAGAAAATGCTGACACCTGGAAGAAGGCAAAAACCATGCTGAAAATAATCGCAAGTGGCGACAAGGAATGTCTGATGAAGAAGGCCTTGTATGGACTTCGACAGGCAGGTCGCGCTTGGCATCGGCGGTTGAACCGAGAATTACGAAATTTCGGAGCCGAACCATCCGAGGCAGATCCTTGTGTATACCTGAAGGGTCAGGAGGATCAATTGATTCTCATCGTAGTATATGTTGACGATATACTAGTCATATCCCGAAACCAGAGTGATATAAAAAAATGTCAAGCTCACTTGGAAAAGTATTTTGATGTCAAAAACTTGGGAGAGCTGAAGCATTGTCTAGGAATGGAGTTTGAAAGGGACGAGGCTGGTATTCGAATAAGCCAAGCTGGATACATAAAGGACATTCTTCAAAAATTTGGCATGTCGGATTGTCATCCAGTGTCCACACCTCTTGATGTCAGTACTAAATTATCAAAGTCTGATCCCTGGAATGAATCCGAAGGGGAAAAGCCGCCGTATCGTGAACTAGTCGGAGCTCTGACTGAAGATCTTACACCGGGTACTCTTTCATATGGAATGGGGGAGTCGTATCCTGGGAATCAAAGAAGCAGAAGACAGTAGCACTATCTTCGACCGAATCGGAGTATGTGGCACTGGCTGAAGCGGCGAAGGAAGCCATATACCTTCATACGTCACCATTTAATTCGAGAGCTGATAGAAACGAAACAAATCGACCTGAGGCATATTTCGACTGAAGAAATGCCTGCCGACGTTTTCACAAAGGCATTATCGAAGCCTAAACACGAGAAGTGTCTCAACTTATTCGGAATTTGTGCATAATAACTTTCATAGACAGAAAAATACCGTTATGTATTAAATGTCGCTTGCTCCGTTTTTCTTGAGGGGAAGTATAAGAATATATTTGTTCTACAATGAAAACGTAACGCCATCTATGTATTTAGTCTATGACTTATAATGTAATGATGGCAACAGTGTGTGTTGTCTCGCTCGATATTAACTGTGTACATAGTGTTAATAAATCGTGTTGTATTTAAACTGTTTGTACACATAATAATCGTTATACTCAGATACTGCATTACTCAACAGTGCAAAATCCCCTAGGATAGCAACATTAGGGCTATTCTGTAGGCAGCAACATCTGATATTGCTATACGTCATCAATTGCAGCAACATCAACTGTTGCTATATTACAAAATAGGCACCCTGGGAGAACAAGCATTTTGGTTGCCTGACTTTTCATTAGTTTTACTAGCTCCCGCAAGCATCTTTTTAAAGACTGATATGTTGGCTTACCATTGCTGTTGCGCTTGGATACCAAGTAGTATATGTTACGTCCATTGTTTTTCAAGAATGCTACGCCGCCTGTCTTTATTTGTTGTTTAAGAAGTTCATCTTGAAGACCAAATTGTCGTCTAAATTGTAGAGCGATACCTGCGCTCATATGCATTTCTTCAGCGACACAATGTCCCAATTTGAATTCTAGTGGAGCTGTGAACAAATCTCCTGTTACTTCTTCGATTGGTGGTTTATTAGATTCGATAAATTTTTGGGTGAGTCGACCCGGGCGCTGTCTTGCTCGTTCTAGCTTGGCCTGTTCGTGATTAGTAGAACCTGTACATAACTTAAGTCTATCATTGCGCACTACAATACGCTTGTTTAAAAATGGCGATAGGTAAATAATCCCATGTCTTTTAAGATTCGATAAGGTCCCGTCCAACCAAACTAAATCACCAGGTATATAGGGTTTCTCACGGGAAATCTTATAGTAGTAATTTTTCTGTCGTTGATGAGCTGCTTGAAGACGGATCATGTCAGGCCGCCCAAAACCACGCGAATAGGCGATGCGGCTAATATTTGGCATTGGTTGTCCGATGCGTCTAAAAGACGATGCGTCTAATGTGCGATGCGGCTAATATTTGGCATTGGTTGTCCGATGCGTCTAAAGGGCGATGCGTCTAAAGGGCGATGCGTCTAATGGGCGATGCGTCTAATGGGCGATGCGTCTAATTGCCCCATCTATTTTTTTTCGCGGCTGTCCGATGCGTCTAATGTGTGATGCATCTAATGTGTGATGCATCTAATGTGTGATGCGGCTAAAGTGTGCATCAGTGTGTGGTTGGTGGACTATACCTAAGGCGGAGATGACATGAGCAAGGGGCTAGCAATGAATTGAAGTCGAAAAGGAAGTATTGTTATCATTCCTGAAACTAATTTGAATATTTTCGGATTGACGTATGTGTATGTATGTGTGTGGGTGTATAGTGTGTTAGGGAGCGCTCGTGAGCCAATTATATATATATTGTAATATAAAGAGTTCTGCGTATAATCAAAGAATATGTATCTTTTTAAGTAGATATATTTATTATGTTTTATTTAAACAAGCATATGTACAGGCACCAATGCCTTCGGCTCGACCTATAATCTATTTGGTGGATTTTAATTTCGTCATTTATTTATATTGAAAGCATTTTTACATTATTTTACAAAGTAATAAGTAAGTCTTGTAATCATGAAAAATTTCGAACTCGAGATTTCAACGGATATACGAGACAAGTACTTAGCCCCACCGGCTTATGGCACCACTGTCGCAAGAGACATAATCTATTGTGTAGTACATTATCTTAGACGACTACTGTTAAAATTTCAGCCGAATCGGACTCGTAGTTTTGTTTTGACCGCGTGTGAAAGCGGGAGTATCCGCAGATTTTAGAAAAATGGAAAAAGAGCAATATCGATCGGTGATTCGATTCTTGTTTTTGGAAGGGAAATCGCACAGCGATATTAAAGAACGCTTGGATGCTGTATACGGCGACTCTTCTCCTTCGATGGCGACCGTCAAAAATTGGTTCAACGAGTTTCAACGTGGTCATACGCCGGTTTTTGATAAGCCTCGCCCAGGTGTCCCGAAAACGGCTACCACGGAGGATAACGTGACAAAAATCCACGATCTCGTATTGAAAGACCGCCGATTGAAGATGCGTGAGATAGCTGAGATAATAGACATCTCAAAAGACCGCGTGGGTCATATCCTACATGAAATTTTGGGCATGAGAAAGCCGTCGGCGCGATGGGTGCCGCGTTTGCTCACTCTGGACAACAAGCGCAACCGTGAGACCACTTCAGAGCAGTGTTTGACGCTGTTTAAGCGCAATCCGAAAGAGTTTCTGCGTCGTTTCGTGACTGTTGACGAAACATGGATCCACTGCGCGATTTCCCTTCCAAAAACAAGAATCGAATCACCGACCGATACTGCTCTTTTTCCATTTTTCTAAAATCTGCGGATACTCCCGCTTTCACACGCGTTCAAAACAAACCTACTCAAACAATAGTGTAACCAAAATCTTAATTCCTTCAAATTGAACTAATTATTTAGTTATGATAGTAAATATATAATAATATAGATTAATTCTATAGGTTTGTTCGAACATCAGTTCGAAACGATCATGGGCTGTCAGGAGCATGCGCATTTAAATTTTAGCGTTCAAGCAGTAACAAATCCGTGATTCTGACTGGTAGTCAACTGTTCGTGCAGTGCGTAGTTTGAGTTTGAAATAGTTTGCAAACTATCAGAGCAATTCACGTATTAGTCAGAAAATTTTAGTCAAAGACATGCGCATTATGAACTAGTAAATTTAAACTGAAAATTTTAAATTAATTTTCAAATAGAAATTTTAAAATGAGCGATATCGAGTCTTCCAGTGACTCTAGTGGTATTCATGACAGTAGTAGTTCTAGTAGTGATGTAGAATTTTTTGAGATGTATCAAAATAGAAAACAAACCAAAAATTAAAATTATTTTGAACATACAATTCCACTGTACAGCGATGCAGTGTATTTTTAACACTTTCGCGTTAGTAGACGTGTTGCGGAAGATATTGCCGAAAGGTTTGCGAACAGTGAACAATATAATTTTCAAAGTGGAAGAAATGGAAAATGGAACACACTTCAACACACACTTATTTTTTATGGTATGCTGGACATGAGACAGCTTCATTCAGAGATGTAGCAGACCGATTCGACATAACAATAAATTCTCTATTCTATGTCATAAGAAGAATGACATATTTTTTAAGTAATTTGGCAGAAAATGCAATTTCATGGCCTACTGCTGAAGAAAAATTTGAAATTGAACCAGATTTTTTGGTGTTATCGGAGCAATTGACGGTTCTCATATTAAAATTGACAAACCTCAACACGATCCGGATTCGTACCTAAACCGAAAACATTATTTTTCTATTCAGATAATTAATGAAATGCATTTTGAATGAATTGACTTATCTTATACTGCATACGTATATTATTTAATTCAGTTGCAAGCTGTGTGCGCTACAAATTAAAAATTAGAGACATATTTGTTGGATATCCTGGATCAGTGCACGATAGTCGCGTGTTCAGAACTTCGCCATTATCTAATAAATTGGCCGAAATGTGTGGAGATTATTATATTCTTGGTGATAGTGGCTATCCATGCTTAGAGCATTTATTAACACCGTATCGTGACCGTGGTCATCTACATAGGGCAGTGCTAAATTTTAATTTGAAACTCGCAAATAACCGGTATGTAATAGAACACTGCTTTCGCCAGTTATACCATATCAAATTGCAAAAAATTGAAGACATTGTCCACTCTACACGTGCTTGCTGTGTGCTACACAATATTGCAATTGACGATGAAATCAATTTTTATGAAAATGCAGACCATATTGCAATTGCAATAAATAATAATCATGGAAGGGATGATGATGAAAGAGATGAGAGAGACGGAGTTGATAGAAGAAACTACATTGCTAATTAAATATTAAACATTTAGGTATATTGTAATTTTATTTGTATAAAACAGACTAAATTAATGTAAGAATACAATAAATAACTTATTTTCCAAAAAGAAATAATTAAAATAACTTTAAAAATGGAAACCTCTATAATTTTAAGGCAAGGATTAAGTACAAAAAAGAAATATCACTACGAATAATTGCCCAAAACTTATTTATAATAAATAACAATAAAAGTATAAAGTTCTGAAAAACAAAAAAAAAAAAAAAAATTTAAAAAAAAACATTTTCTGTAATTTGGCATGTTTTCAGCTGCTAATCAAATTTGTATTGATTCTATAACAAATTAAATAAGAAAAAAAAATTATTGAATAACTATAAAAGAACTAGGGGCACTCGCCCATATGGTATACAGAACATAGGACATTTGATTCATTATTGTTTTTGAATTAAATAATCAGACTAGATTCTGAATTTTACAGTATTAAACTGCAGTGTGACGGCAGTTTTAAAAGTGATAATTAGTTATATGCTAAAATACAATGGATTGTGCCATCAAAAATAAAATATAAAATTGCCAACCAATCATGTTTCTAAATATGTTTGAATTTTCTCTTCAAGATTTTATTTCTCTAAAAATCAGAATTATAAATTTACTCACTTGCAGATATTATAATTTGACCAACTATAGAATCTTACCGCAACTAATATTTTCAAAAATCACTGCATTTTGGCCATTTTGAATTAAAATAAATGGACGGAAACACGTATTTGCTAAAGATATATGCAAATTAGGCAATAATATGCACTTATTTTATATTAAATACTTAAAAATTGAATAATAACTAAACTTAAGATTAACAATTCAAACAATGTTTCCGTAACTCGTACGTCACTAATTCACATTGAAATACTGTTTTTGACGCTCACGTGGTAGCATTTTTATTTATATTTGTTCTTTGGTCGGTAATTTTAACATAAATGCTTAATAGCGACTAACAAACTTCAAATTAGAATAAATAAAACTTAATTTTATAAACTAACAATTATTTATATTTCTCATTGACATACAATATCAATATAATATAGCAGATGCCACTCTGTGTAAAGTACACAACACACTGAATACACTTCAAATCATCTAATGAATTGAAGATTTATCACAAAAACTTTTTTGACTGATTTCATTCTGACGTTTGATTCGTTTTTGTCTATTTCAAAGCAGACTGAACTTCAGAAGCGTTAGTGATTGTTTTATATCAGTATAAACTATTTGATTATTCTTTAGAACATTATTAGCAGTCACCATGGCGCAGTGGTTAAAAATCTCGCCTTTCACCCTGGCGGCCGTGAGTTCGATCCCCGTCTATGCCAATTTGCATTTAAAAAAAAAAAAAACGTTCTACACATACATACACACTTACTCACATACATTTCTGGGTAATTATTTTAATAATTAGTGTACTGACACATTTTATTAAAAAGAAACTTGCAGTTTTTTTTTTTAATTCCTCGTAGAGTTTATTTCTTTTTTCAATGAGATCATTTCTTCTTGTCTATTTTGCTAATTTACATTTTTGTATTTCTAAAAGTTGGTCAAAATTGTTTTGTTTAATTTTTAGAATTTCATTTTGATACTTTAGGCGATCATTCCGAATATCTGCCATTACATCAATTCGATATTTGTTGGTAGATCATTATCTAAAATATTTTACTTGTGATTGTGGTGTTTGTAAATTTGATGTTTGTGATTATTCTGTTACTTGTGTTTCTGTAGCTTGTGTTTCTGTCGAATGGAAGTCTGATAGAGTTGCTTCACGTATATCGTCCAAATTCCTTACAAGTTCCATTTCAACAGGAATATTATCGAATTTTGAACTAGATAATAATAGACTTGGATACATTTTTTTTTTTTTTTTTTTTCTTAAATATGGCATCCATTTCTTCACAATATTCAAAATCTCTTCGTCCTCTGCCCTTTTTATTATTGTTGTCCACATATTTTTTATAGTTTCGTTCAATCACCCGTCACCTATTTTCGCAATTGGACGGTGAGCTATTTGCGCTACATGTTATATTTATTAGGGACGATATGATCTCCCACATCCTTTTCATACTGCGGATAGATCCAACTTTATGTCTATACTGCTTGTAGAAATCTATTAATATTTTGGTAGAATTGGCATTCCACGTTTTGTAACTATCATCTAATTCTGAAAATGTTTAACTTTTACTTTAATGAAAATTTGGTTATGTTAGTGCACTAACTTGTAAATACTCACTTTACTCATATTTATTACTAACAATTATTTGTTATATTATACCATAACTTTCAATTCAATAAATACTTACCACTCATTATTTCACAACTTAACCAAACTGACACTGACAGCAACTAGCCTGCCATCTAGATTTTCTCTTTTGAAACGAAGCGTTCAAGCAATGCAAATTTTAAACTAGTTCCAAATTAATCATAATCCGGAGCATGCGCAGTTCGAAATTACATTAAACGATCCCAAACTGGCTGCTCGAACAAACCTTATAATAATTTACCTTATTCTACATTGTTCTATTAATAACTCAATATTTATATATTCAATTAGTAATTTGTCAATTTATTCGTTTGTATATTAAATATACAAGAAACAAATTCTGTCACTCATAGGGCCGGTTGTACAATAGCAGTTTAATCTCCAGATCAGATAACCGATAGATTAACTTTGAACTTAGTTTATACACGCAGTTGTTGTACATTCTTAGTTCAGTGTCAGATTTCCTGAACTACGTTTTGTTATAAGAAGTGAATAAAGAAGTTATACATTTTACATAGTTAGCTTTGACTGCAACTGTTATTGGCACTTGTTTTTTAAAATATATGTCATCGCTGTCAAATAAAAACAGTATTATTATAAAGATATAATAATATATATGAGTGTTTAGTTTATTGTTTATATTTTATGCATAATTTATTTCAAAAGTAACAAATTTGTTATAAGTTGGCCGGTTTTTGTGTAGTAAATAATAAAATCCCTGTGCGCTTGGAAAAACATAACTTCGACGCCCCTGTCTTCATCCCATTTCACAAAATGAATTGATCTTTCTCAATATAGTTGGGGTTTTCAAGGATTTTCTACTATTCCTATTAGCTCAAGAAAGTCTTCATCATCTGTTATGTAATCTAAGGCTTCCATAATTATTAGAATAACTGATGAATTGTATATGTCAGCTGTCAAAAAGTTGAACTAGGGTTTAAACGGTCGATCGTGACGGTTCAGTAGAACTAAAGATCAACGCTGGATTAACTACTAAACTGTTGATGTACAACAACTTTTTCACAATGAACTAAGATTACAAATGAACTGAGTTTAAACTGCTATTGTACAACCGGCCCATAGTATATTTGATAAAATAAACTTTTAAATTTCCATAATTGCATAACTATGGCAACATAAAGATTCTCAAGATTTTCGTTAGCGGTTTTCTCGTAACTGGTACATTTTCTAAAGAAATTTTTCAAACAAAACTTGTGCGAAATATTAATATCTTTCATTATGAACATAACTATTTGTAATCTCGAGTTCGATTTTTTTGGTGATTACAATACTTACTTATTACTTCGTAAAAGAATGTAACAAACGTAAATGGTAAAGCACTTAGATGTTATTACAATCACTTTTAATCGGAATCAACTTTTTTTTTTTTTTTTTGTGAGAAATGGTAAAAATACTGACTTTTGACAAACAAACGACATCGGGTGCGATGAGTCTAACAGACCAAATGGTTCCTCTGCACTCTCCACGAAAGTGGCGGGAAGATTGACCGGGTGGGGTCGGTTCACCATCAAAAGTTAGGAAGTAACTGAAGAGAAGGGATTCCTGCGGCAGGAAGGGGAAAATGAGCATTTAGATCTAGACGCTGTTTTATATTGTTGGAGAGAAAAGCGCTTACAGCAAGTTTAAACCGTGCATTCGTGTTGGCTTCTCTTCTTATATGTAAAAAATAAAATTAAAACCGGTTTTTATCATATAACATTTTTAAGCTGTAACAATAACTTTCAAATAAAGTTCAATCGTTTTCTAAACATCATTAAGAGGCTATACCAGAGTAATCATTTCAAAAAATCGTTTTTTTTTTATGTTACATATTTGGACGCCTTTATATGTATAGAATAAGAGGTCGAAAGATCAAAATCGGCCTGTTTATTTTTGAAAATACAGCAAGTATGAAAAATTCATATTTATTACTAAAGAATGACTAGATATTTAAAAGCGTTTTTCTCAATACTGCATTTATTGGTTGATGGTACGGAAAACTATGTTTATTTGAATGATCATTTTTTTCAAGTAATGTGGAAGCGTCAATCACGGCAGCAGTGGACCTACTTTTTACTTTCTTTTCCGAAGTAATAAGTATTGTAACCATGAAAAATTTCGAACTCGAGATTTAAACGGATATACACGTTTTGACCTTCCCTGAATCGAATATGACTATATTCGGAATGACATTTGTGTGTGTGTGTCTATGTGTCTGTGACTAGAGCCGAAGCTGTCGAACGTACAATTATGAAACTTCAAACTTAAGACTTGCATATTCTCTAGATGTGCACCTCTTATTTTTGAAAACAATATTCAAACTGGAAGTGCATGTTTACTCTATGCATTCTTTGTTCAATCTCCAATATCACTAGAACGGCTGCATTTATGGCAAAAATAGTTCTATTCATAGTGAAAGATATTAATATTTTGCACAACTTTTGTTTCAAAAGTTTCTTCATAAAATGTAGAAAACTGCTACGAAAAATCATAAATATCTTGTTTACGTTGCCATGAATTTCCATGTAGTTTAATAAATCGTATCATCTGCGCCTGTCAATATATTGTGAAAATTACGTAAAATAAAGTCGAGAGCAAGTCACTTTCTAATATCTGTTCCGTAAATTTCAATATTTTGGTCGGAAAAAATTAGTGTGTATTTGTAAAAAATAATAAATGTTAAAACATTTGATGCAGTAATTTTCTTTAAAAAAAAATCTAGAAAATATAGCCCCTTAAATATCTCGTTATTCACAATTATATTCCAATCCCAGCGACGATACCCCCCCATATAAAAAATATTTATGGTTTTCATTATTCTAAATACATAATAAAGGGCTCAGTAAATGAATGTACTTACCAAAACTTGCAGCTTTTCTTAAAGATTCGTCGGCCTGAACAGCTTTTTCAAATCGACGTTGTAACATTTCAGCCGCTGCCTGTACGCCACCGGGTGATACATGGTCCATAAAAGGCAACAAATGTTTTAGCAAATTGTTGTCATCTTCACGTTTCATACTATAAAAAAAGTATTTATATTACATAAGTTTATTTCAGCTTACCACTGTAGCCTAATACTTAATCCCATAATAACAAATTCGCGAACCTTGCAAATATTTTTGGCACATTCTTTTTACTTTCTTTTACAGAGTAATAAGTATGGTAAGTATTGTAATCATGAAAATTTTCGAACTCGAGATTTCAACGGATATACATGTTTTGACCTTCCCTGAATCGAATGTGACTATTTTCGGAATGACGTCTGTGTCTGTATGTCTGTGAACGCTCTAGAGCCAAAACTGTCGAACGTAAAATTGTCAAATATTAAACTTAAGATTTGTATATGCCCTAGATGTACACCTCCTATTTTGAAAAGAATATTCAAACCGGTAGTGCATGTTTACTCTATACATATTTTGTTCTATCTCCAGTAACACTAGAACGGCTGCACTTATGGCAAAAATAGTTATGTTCATATTGAAAGATAATAATATTTCGCACAACTTTTGTTTGAAAAGTTTCTTCATAATTTGTACCAGTTATGAGATAACTGCTACGAAAAAACTCAAATATCTTATTTACGTTGCCATAGTTATACCTACACTTGTGACAAATTTTATTTTTAAATCGGTTCAACCATGAGTTACATCATTTGTTTCTTGTTTATTGAAAACAAACAAGCATTACTTTGACAGTTATCTGTATGAATTAATATTTAAAATATGGATTTCTTATTAGAATAAATTGTATCAGGTAAATTAGTATAGAGTACTCCTGTAGAGTATTGGTTAGTTTGACCGTTTGTTTGAGATTATATATTTATATATATATAATCTCAAACAAACGGTCAAACTAACCAATACTCTACAGGAATACTCTATATAGACAGTTTGTCGACAGTTTGTTTGGGATATATATGTATATTAATATCTATCTATTGAAAACTACGTAAAAGAAAGTAGAGTGCAGGCCATTCCAGATATTTTAATTTCTTATCCAGAGTAATAAATAAGTATTGTAATCATGAAAGATTTCGAACTCCAGATTTCAACGGATATACATGTTTTGACCTTCCCTGAATCGAATGTGGCTATTTTTGGAATGACGTCTGTCTGTCTGTCTGTGTGTGTGTGTGTGTCTGTATGTCTGTGAACGCTCTAGAGCCAAAACTGTCGAACGTAAAATTATGAAACTTCAAACTTAAGACTTGTATATGCCCTAGATGTGCACCTCCTATTTTGAAAAGATTATTCAAACCGGAAGTGCATGTTTGCTCTATACATTTTTTTTATGTTCATAATGAAAGATATTAATATTTTGCACAACTTTTGTTTGAAACATTTCTTCAAAAAATGTACCAGTTGCGAGAAAAATGCTACGAAACATTATAAATATCTTGTTTACGTTGCCATGGATTCGCATGTAGCTTATAAAATCGGATCATCTGCTTATTTGTCAGGAAAACAAAAGACTCTATTAGATAAATGACATTTCAGAATATTTCAGTAGAGTATTGGTTAGTTTGACAGCAGGTTTTGAATATATAGATACATATACATATATTTATATCTAGTGAAAACTGCGTAAAAGAAAGTTGAGTGCAGACCAGATATTTTTTTATATAACGTTTTAACCAATGGAATTATTCTATATCGTTCATCAACCAGTTGTTAATGGTACTAAAATTCTATGCTGCTGGCAGTTTCTAATACCAATTTGCTGTTCACTATTATATTTTTGTGAAATTAGTCATTTTTTTTTTGCTGAAATTTCGAAATTTTAAATTAAATATTGTAATCTATTGGACGACTTTGGCTCTTTATCTAACCAATCGATGTCTAATAGAAATAGGCTACCAATTTAAAGATCAATTTCCTCGAACGTCTGCAATAATCTTATGTGACTTCTATGTCGAAGATTTGCTAACAGGAGCAGAAAACGAATTTTGAACAATGGTTATTTGAATTTGAGTAAATGAATAGAGGCAATCTTGCTAGCTTCAAATAAGACAAAAAACAGATTACAATGTAAACTTGATGTCATCACATCCAATATCCCTAGGACAACTGAAGAACGTATCATTACAAAACCTCATATTTCTTTCAGAAGCATAGATTATCGATCCATTGCACTATTGCAGAAAAAATTATGTTCCACACCTTGTGGTCGTTACATCTGCCTTAGGACGATGTTATTCCTCAATTAGCCAAAAAAAATTAGAACCGAACTGTAAGATTTCAACGCTCTCGGCATACCAAGACAGTATGATAATGTCAGTGCAAGGTAAAGCAAAAGTTTACTCGAGAAATTAGTCCAAAAAAAAAAAAAAAATCGGAAATTTCGGGATATTTTTAAACTTTTTGTAATATAGTGCACGATAACAATGGAAGTATTCCCCTAGTTCACTGTATCCGCTTAACTGACACAGATATAAAAAATTCAGTTCGATGTACTACCTACTAATAGTTAGACCTACATCAACACAAAAATATCTGTAGTGGCCTGCACTCAACTTTCTTTTACGTAGTTTTCAATAGATAGATATTAATATACATATATATCCCAAACAAACCAATTTATAATTGATCTGAATTTGAAGTACTTATCGTATTCACTCTTAAACTGTCAAACTCCACAGAAAACTCTGAAATTGTTATTTAATTATGTTAGCAAATAAATAATATAAATTGATTCCATAATAATTTACCTGATACACTTTATTCTAATGAGAAATCAATATTTTAAATCTTAATTCATACAGATAACTGTCAATGAAATGCTTGTTTGTTTTCAATAAACAAGAAACAAATGATGTAACTCATGGTTGATCCGATTTAAAAATAATAAAATTTGTCACAAGTATAGGTATCACTATGGCAACGTAAATAAGATAATTTAGTTTTTTCGTAGCAGTTTTCTCATAACTGGTACAAATTATGAAGAAATGTTTCAAACAAAAATTGTGCGAAATATTAATCTCTTTTATTATGAACATAATTATATTTGCCGTAAGTGTAGCCGTTCTAGTGATATTGGAGATAGAACAAAAAATGTATAGAGTAAACATGCACTACCGGTTTGAATATTCCTTTCAAAAATAGGAGGTGCACATCTAGGGTATATACAAGTCTTAAGTTTGAAGTTTCATAATTTTTCGTTCGACAGTTTTGGCCCTAGAGCGTTCACAGACACACACACACAGAGACAGACAGACAGACGTCATTCCGAAAATAGTCACATTCGATTCAGTGAAGGTCAAAACATGTATATCCGCTGAAATCTCGAGTTCGAAATTTTTCATAATTACAATACTTACTTATTACTCTGTAAAAGAAAGTAACAATAGAAAATGCTCTATTATGTAGAAATTTGTAATTAAAGAGAAATTCAGACTTTTGACCGAAATGATCATGTTTGTACATTCTTATACGCAGTTAAGTAATTCTTGTAATCATGAAAATTTTCTTATTCGACATTTCAACGGAAATACACGTTTTGACTTTCCCTGAATCGAATGTGACTATTTACGGAATGATGTCTGGTTTTCTGTGAACGCTTCTAGAACCAAAACTGTCGAACGTAAAATTGTTAATGTTCAAGCTTAAGACTTGTATGTGGTCTACATGTCCTACTTTTGAAAAAAATATTCAAACCGGAAATGCATGAGTACTCTATACTTTTTTTTTCTTCTTATTTCTACAATATCAGGGGAACGGCTGCATTTATGGCAAAAATAATTATTTCATATACTTTTGTTTGAAGTTTCTTAAGTTTCATATTTATATTGTCATGGGTACGCATTTATGTTGATTATATTTATTAAACCGTTTGAACTATGCCTGACAATATTTTGACAGGGAAACAAAACAGACTCAAATAATTTGATAATTGCCATTCGTCATCGGTTATTACAAATAAATAGCATTGTTTGTTGAAAATAGGAACGCAAAACAAACGATAAAAGCAACATATTTATGATTGAATAAATATAGGGTATTGAATATTATATTTGAATATGTTGAGAAGGAGAATATTAAAGAAACAATCTATATTTTATATTGAAGAACCAGTATCTGATAACATAATAAAATAATAAGTACAATTTCAGGGTATTACTGTGGAGTATTGGTTGGTTTGACAGTTTGATTGGGAAATGCGAGGGCTGTCCGACAAGTGCTTAGCCTCACCGGCCTATGGCGCCACTGTCGTTGACGATGTACTCGCTCCTGGAAGCAGTACAAGCCAAGTACAACAGGTAGACCAATCAAAACCTAATATCCCACCAATATTTCTTAACAATGTCAACAACTATCAAGAAATTATAACTGACATTAAATCCATCCTCAAAAATCATTTCACTACAAAACAAAATGGACCAAATTCTATTAAAATAAATACCACAACCATTAACGACTTCAGGCAACTTACTGCATACTACGATGCACAAAATCTAAAGATTTACACTTTCAATCCATCGATAGATAAAAAAAATCTCAGCAATTATCAGAAATGTCCCATATTCGCTCACTGAAGAAGAAATAAAAACAGAATTGAATGAAAAATATCCAGTATTACGAGTCACGAGATTAACTAACAGGAAAAAAAATTACACCAATCGTTGCTATTGAATTAGAAAAAACTGAAAACGCATTGGATATATTCAAACTAACACATTTAAACTATGCAATTGTAACAGTTAAACCGCACCATAAGAACCAAAACATCACTCAA
Organism: Leistus spinibarbis; assembly: GCA_933228885.1. Taxonomy (NCBI): domain Eukaryota; kingdom Metazoa; phylum Arthropoda; class Insecta; order Coleoptera; family Carabidae; genus Leistus; species Leistus spinibarbis. The sequence continues at coordinate 3,979,468 of OW121803.1, read as the reverse complement.
TGCACCTATGGTCACACAAAAAAAATCTGCCGTATGGATCCAAAATCGAATACCGCCAGAAAAGACTATAATACAACAGAAAAGCAAAAACCAAACCAACAACCTACGCAACAACCAAATCAACAAAACCCCCAACAAAATAAAACCCACTCAACAAACAAAAATACATATGCCTCAAATTTCCACCAAATACCTCAAGAAACGCAAAACCCCTCAACAGAAACCAACCAAACAACCCCATCCGTTATTGAAATCTTTCCTCACAAATATAGTAGCAGCCTTTTCGAAATAAAAATGGAGCTCGCTATTAACACGAAACATTTAAAAATACTCAACTGGAACGCAGACGGTATCAAATCAAAGCGAGCAATTACTATAGAATTCCTACAACGGCACAATATTGACATCGCTTGCATCTCTGATATTCATCTTATCACAACTGAAAATATTAAATTCCCATAATACAAAATATACCGATCAGACCGAGAAGCAACATGGGCCTCAGGTGGAGTCGCAATTATAATTAAAAGCAAAATAAAACACCACGAGCTCCCCCCCCCCTACAATTACAAACACTAGAAGCTATCGCAATTGAAATATTTCTACAAAATAACTTAGTGATTAAAATTGTAACAGCATATCAAGCACCCAACCGAAGAATAACTAAACAAGACTTTGCAACAATATTCAACAACAGCAAACCGACTATATTATTTGGAGACCTCAATTCCAAAAGACAGCAATGATGTTGTCAAAAAAACAACCCAAACGGAATGAGACTGCAACAAATCCTTACTAATCAGAATATTCACCTATCAGCACCCAACGAACCTACACATTAGCCCCACCGCACTACTCATACACCCGATATTCTAGACGTAATGTTACAGAAAAACTTCACGCCGCCAGTTGCACAACAAGTGCTCTGTGAGCTTGACTCCGACCATCTCCCAGTAATAATTACTTTCAACAAAGAACCAGCAGCCGTATCATCAAATAATAAAACCATTAATGGAAAAATTGACTGGGAAGTATTTAAAAATGAATTAAATAAAACGCTAAAACCACCTTATGCTCTAAAATCTACAAGATGCAGACAACGCAATCGAGACGTACACAACATCAATTATAAAAGCAGCACAATCATCAACAAGGAAAATGCAACACACAAGATGTAACACAAATTACACTCCCACATACATTATACATATTATTAAACAAAAGCACAAAGCAAGGCGATTGTGGCAAAGGACACGAAACGTAAGTCACAAAAGAGAACTGAACCAACTAACCCACAAAGTATTTCTCGAACTTGAAAAACAGAGGATAAACCAATACCGCAATTACTTGACAGAAATTAACCCTGGCGATACACAGATGTGGCAAGCAACCAAACGAATCCTAAGAAAACAAACAATTATACCACCACTGAACGTAGGCACTAACATATACACCAGCGATGAAGAGAAAAGCAATGCATTCGCAGACTTCTTTGAAAATGTATTTTCACTTAATACCAATACATATACACTGGAAAACTGCAATGAACCAATAAATATCCCATCACAAGTATTAATAATATATCCACCTGAACTAAAAACACAAATTAACAAGTTAAAGAACAAAAAATCCCCTGCCCACGATAATCTTCCAAACGTCATACTCAAAAACCTTCCCAAAAAAGCCCTAGCTTATCTTGCCAGCATAATGAACTACTGTTTAACACATGGTTACTTTCCAAAAACCAGGAAGCATTCAAAAATTATAATCTTTAACAAACCTGGAAAAGACAAAAGTTTACCTTCAAGTTACAGACCAATTAGTCTCCCTCCGAACCTATCCAAATTATTTGAAAAAATCATAAAAGACAGGCTTGACCTTTTCCTAAATCAAAACAACATAATGCCACCTCATCAATTTGGTTTCCGGCGGGAGCATTCTACAAACCACCAATTACTGCGTCTGACTGAAATCATCACCAGAGGCTTCGAAAGAAAGCAATGCACAGCAGCAGTCTTTCTCGACGTACAACAAGCATTCGATAAAGTATAGCACGAAGGACTATTAAAAAAATTAAGAAGCATAAATCCTCCACCATACCTATATTTTATTATAAAATCGTTTCTAAACAAAAGAACGTTTGAAATGTCTGTTAACAATACAAAATCTACTACAAGAAACATCACCGCTGGAGTACCTCAAGGCTCGATCCTCGGACCCACACTATTCAACATCTATATGCATGACATACCCAGCTTCGAAAATACTACTCTCGCAATGTTTGCAGACGATACGGCAATCTTATCACAGCAGCCATCGACAGACATAGCAAGAAACAACATACAATCAGCAATGGATATACTCTCACCCTGGCTCCATAAATGGAAGATAATCCTAAATCCAATGAAATGCGAAGCAAAAATCTTTAGTCTAAAAATACAACGAGATCCAACAAACATTAATATCAATAACATCAGTATACCGTGGAACCCTGGAGATCAAACCGTAAAATACTTGGGAATTCACCTAGATCGACGTCTTACCGGGAGCGCACACATACGAAACAAAATACTAGAAGCAAACAAGCGACTAGGCATGCTTTATCCCATTATAAATAGGAAATCATCCTTACGTACAGAATGTACAAAACTAATTTACACCTCCATTCTACGTCCTATTCTGATGTATGCATGCCCAATTTGGGGAACAGCTACAAAGACACACATAAAAAAAATACAGAGCTTCCAGAATAAAGTACTTAGACTATCTGTGAATGCCCCCTGGTTTATTCGCAACTCACAATTACATCGGGAACTAGGTATAAAACAATCAGCCAACAAATCACAAAAACAGCACAGAACTTTTTCGAAAAACTAGCTGCCTGCACTAGTGCAGAATACTACAGCCTAGGAAAACGCTCTAAAACAACAAGACTAAGAAGACGGTTACCACAGGATATATTAATTAGCCCCGAAGTGATAGTGACAACACATAAACTATTAGTACCTAGCCAACAGGGAGTACTGCCCCTGACCACCGTCCAATAACGTCATCAATACCATAATAGAACATACATTGTTGAACTGGTAACATCTATAGTATAAAAAAAATATTTAGATATAACTTACAAGAGCCGTTTTTCTTTGAGATGTTCAATGAACTCTAGTTCTGGTTCTGTTACAAACAGTAACGCATATCCCTTTTGTCCAGCTCTTCCTGTACGGCCAACTCTGTGTATATAATCTTCAATTTGTAGTGGCCCTGTATACTGAACAACGTAATCTGCATGTGGTACATCAACGCCTCTAGCAGCTACATCCTATAACATAAATGTAAATATACAAGTTAAAATAAAGTACAACAAAAATATTACTGCACAGTAGGTGGTTGAATTCATAAATAACTATATATTTTAAAAATGTACACAAAGATATTTTCTTAAATTCCTATAAAACAAGCTTAGTTACAGGCACCTATGTCGTCAGCTCGCTTTAAAGATATATATGCGACGCGATCTATGACTTTTATTGTCATATACGAATGTATATAAAGCAATTATACAACTCGAGATTTTAACGTAAATACACATTTTGTTTATCTCTGAATCTAAGTTGTCTATTTTCGGAATGAGGTAAAGTATGTGCTCTAGAGCCCAAACTGTTGAATGTAAAATTAAGAAATTTTAAACCGTATTTTAAGTCGTATATGGCCCAGGTGCGCACTTCCTACTTTTGAAAACAATAAATTAACCAGAAAGAACAATTTACACTTGTTACTTTTTCAATATTTCGAGAACGGCATGAGTTAGAGAAAAATAAATTCTTTTAAAAGTTGAAAGTATTAAAATTTCTAGCAACTTTGGCTCGAAAAGTTCTTTCGGAAAATCTATTACTGAAATACTTTTTAAAAATAGCGACGTTACTTTTACGTTATCCTGGTTACTATGGATATTGATATTGTTTTATGACAATCGCAACATGAGTTTAAAACAAGAAAAAAAATATCTGGAGTGGTCTGCACTCAACTTTCTTTTACGCAGTTTTCACTAGATATAAATATATGTATATGTATATATATATATATCCAAAACCTGCTGTCAAACTAACCAATACTCTACTGAAATATTCTGAAATGTCATTTATCTAATAGTCTTTTGTTTTCCTGACAAAAAAGCAGATGATCTGATTTTATAAGCTACATGCGAATCCATGGCAACGTAAACAAGATATTTATAATGTTTCGTATCATTTTTCTCGCAACTGGTACATTTTTTGAAGAATTGTTTCAAACAAAAGTTGTGCAAAATATTAATATCTTTCATTATAAATATAACTATATTTGTCGTAAGTGTAGCCGTTCTAGTGATATTGGAGATAGAACAAAAAATGCATGGAGTAAACATGCACTTCCGGTTTGAATATTCTTTTCAAAAATAGGAGATGAACATCTAGGGCATATACAAAGCTTAAGTTTGAAGTTTCATAATTTTTCGTTCGACAGTTTTAGCTCTAGAGCTTTCACAGACAGACAGACAGACAGACACACACACACACAGACGTCATTCCGAAAATAGTCACATTCGATTTAGAAAAGGTCAAAACGTGTATATCCGTTGAAATCTCGAGTTCGAAATTTTTCATGATTACAATACTTACATATTACTCTGTAAATATATATAGTGATAAATCACTATATATAATATTTTGTTACTTTCTTTTACAGAGTAATAAGTAAGTATTGTAATCATGAAAAATTACGAACTCGAGATTTCAACGGATATACATGTTTTGACCTTCCCTGAATCGAATGTGACTATTTTCGGAATGACGTCTGTGTGTCTGTTAACGCTCTAGGATCAGCCATGAGTTACATCATTTGTATCTTGTTTATTGAAAACAAACAAGCATTACATTGACAGTTAACTGTATGAATTAATATTTAAAATATTGATTTCTTATTAGAATAAATTGTATCAGGTAAATTATTATAGAATCAATTTATATTATATATTTGCTAACATAATTAAATAACAATTCCAGAGTTTTACTGTTGAGTTTGACAGTTTAAGAGTGAATACTTCAAATACAGATCCATTATAAATTGGTATAATTATCCAGTTATTATTAAGTTATAGTAATTTAATTTGAATTTTCATTTTATATTGGTCAGCAAAAGATTTTGTTATCACTTAATAATAATAATTATTATCTGGACCCGTTTTTGCCAGGAAAACAAAATAGACATTTCAAAGTATTTCTGTAGACAGTTTGTTTGGGATATATATGTATATTAATATCTATCTATTGAAAACTACGTAAAAGAAAGTGAAGTGCAGGCCTCTCCAGATATTTTAATTTCTTATCCAGAGTAATAAATAAGTATTGTAATCATGAAAAATTTCGAACTCCAGATTTCAACGGATATACATGTTTTGACCTTCCCTGAATCGAATGTGGTGTTTACTTTAGTAAAGAGAGGCCAATGAAGGCCAATTCAGTTCTATTTTAATTCAAATTAACAACACTAACAAAATTACCATGTTTCAAGTTTTCAATGAGATGTAATTATTTTCTAAATATATTTTAGTTCCAAATTAATTATAAAACTCACCGTGCATAGTAAAATTCCTTTCGAAGAAGCTCGGAAAGCCTTAAATATGTTCACACGTTCCCTTTGTTCCATAGATCCATGAAGTTTGAAAATTTGAATATCAAGAACAACTTCTTCCTCACCATCTTCATCGTCCGAATCTTCTTGCATAGCTATTATATCATCTGTACGTTTGACAGATTCATTTTTGGATCTTTTAACTAAGCACTTTTTAAATAATGCTTCATGATATTCCACCATTTGTCTACTGGCCATAAAAATGAACATTTTGCAGGTTTTCTTAAGTGCTTTACTAACAATAAATGATGAAAGAACCACAAGTTTCGTTTTGACATCTGTGACAACAAACTCTTGTTGTACCGTTTCGGGTACAACAACTTCACGACTCAGATTGTATTCTACAGGATCTAAATCGATTTGATCTTCAGTGTGTAGTGGATCTACATAAATGTAGTCTTTCATTGTAAAAGAAGCCAGATCTTTCACATTGCTCGTTAATGTTGCTGACAATAATATAGTTTGTCGATCTTTTTTTGAATTGTCTGAATCCTCTGAAATATGATTCCCTACATTATTCAGTTGGCCTTGTTTCGTTGCAGCTTTCATAAGTGCCATTGGATCATAAGTGTTATTTCTTGCTTGATCTATTTCTTCAATTAATCTAATAATCAAAATAAAACATATAATATAGAAATTTGATCTATTTGCTAAAAAAATAAATTAAAAATTTAACAACCATAGGTGCAGGACATCACCAGGTTATGAACATGAAAAATATATAGGGTACCACCATTCCTCCGACTTTCTTATATATTTAGTTTTCCTAATAACTCGAGTCGTTTTCGAGAAATACAAAAAATATGACACGAGTAAAGAAGCACTTCCAGTTGAAATATTCTTAGAAAAACATTATATGTTATTTTTAATCTGTATAGGCTGTAGTATAGCCAAATGGATTCAGGAACACCCAAAACGAATATTTCTATTAAAATTTCGAGGTTGATTTTTTTGTGATCTCCATACTTTATTTTATACAATACGTATAAAGCCTGTTCTACATTATACAAGTTTCATACTAGAAACTAGTACAAGTTTTAATACTAGAATCTAGTATGAAACTTGGCTAATGTAAATTAGGCAAAATCACATCAAACTTTGTGTACTAGATACTTTTTATAAACTAGGTCCGGTCCTATTTTTCATCCAAGTTCGATAGTATTTTGGTAGATACCAACCTTGAAACAAATTATAGGCTTTGACGTTTAATAAAATTTATATTTGTTGTCACAAGAAATAATCAAAACGTTAGTCAATTTATATGAAATTCAACCAGTGTTGTATAAGCTATAATCTTATAATAAAAATAAGAGTGATATGTATATATTTATGATATTTTCTAATTAACCTCCAAATGTCAAATTTATAAACATTGGCAGCACTGCTTTAGACAAAGAAAACGAATATCTCTATTTACATCACACTGTACTTTACTTTTTTGAATCCAAATTTCATACTAGATTCTAGTATTAAAACTTGTACTAGTTTCTAGTATGAAACTTGTGTAATGTAGAACAGGCTTAAGAAAATAAAGAAAACATGTTTATAACCAGTGATTACTGAAAAGATATGATTGATCGGAACAAATTATTTGAGTCTCAACAACGAATGCAATTATTTTACTGATATCTAAACATGCATCATTATTATTTTGAATTATTTATCATGACCATTGAGTTAAATTCAAAGAAACTTTAGATGCGTTCGGTTAATCAGGCTGTGCGGCAAATTTTCAATAACTTGCACGCGAAGCATTCGTTTATTCACTTTTGGGCAGCCTGTGCTTAACAGCGAGCGTTCGGTAAATGACATGCAGTGCTGCACAATTAGTCCAAGCTCTGAGCTGTGTGCAAACTGTGATGCACAGGATTTTACGCGCGAAATTCGTATTATTAACCAAAACCACCAAAACATAACCTTCACTTCAGACAATTGTATATTGAAAAGGCTCGTTTGTTTCATGCAATAAAATGTCTAAAAAATTAGTTTTTGTGTGTGATACTTGTTCAGTAACAAATACTCATATGGAAGAGATGATACATGGCAACAAACACATATATACATTATTTTTATTTTAAAAGCTATAGTTTAAAGCAAATCTTTCACTTCTACATTTCGACAAAAAATTCGGTTACGTTTAATGTGACATTTTCATGATAAATGCCACAATCTGCACATACCGTTCGTTTTATACTGCACTTTGCACAGTGCCCACGTGACATTGCACATGCCCAGGGGTGCGTTCGGAAATTAACTCCGGAGTTTGAGTACGAGTATACTTTACATAGAGTTAACTATAGTTAGATATTGACTCGAGCATTTCCGAACGGCCGCAAGTTCGAAGTAAATATAAATATATATATATATATATATATATATATATATATATATATATATATATATATATATATATATATATATGTGTATATATATATATATATATATTGTTCAATGGTTCTTCGGTTAATGGATAAGGATAGAAATTAAAAATTCAATTATTCCCTTGTGCGCTAACGTTTCGGTTGTGAATCGCAGCCTTCTTCAGAGCAATTGTTTATTACCAACTATCAAAAAATTACATAAATAAGTAACAATCTAACGTTAGAAAATCTTTTGTATAGATAAAAAAAATTTTTTAACAAAAACTATGAATATGAATTATAAAATATCAAATAGTCAAAAATTCACAGATATAATACAAAATATTCTTTACAGTGTGGTGGTTTAATAATAAAAAAAACTAAATTTAAGTAATAAAAACGTTATAATAACTTACCGACAGGAGAAACTTGTAAAATTGAGAACTTGTAAAATATAAATAAAGAAACTGTAAAAGTTTTGAAAACATTATCATTATATGTCACGGTAAAAAAAAAAAACACATGAAAATGACCTATTTTTTTGAAGCTCTGAATAGAGTGAAGATGACGTGAAACGAATATTTATAAAAAATATTTTTGAGTTTTCCAATGTTACACTCAAACGACCGAATGTTGCTCTTTTGAACCTACCGTACGATGCGAAAATCGTTGCTTATAAAAATTGTATCTAAATTTTATTATATGTTCGCTAAACAGAGAGCTAATGACATAAGTGCCACTCCTCTACTTGTTTTACTATTTATAAAAAAAAAGGAATTGTATTATTAAGTTCAGTTCTTTATGCCTACCTATTAACATCCTTTTGAAATCCCATATCAAGCAATCGATCTGCTTCGTCAAGAACAAGACAACGAACTGTATTTAATTTGAGGCTTTCTGTGTGTAAAACATGATCCAGCAATCTACCTGGCGTTCCAATCAAAATATTAATTCCTTTACGTAGACGAGCTTTTTCTGAATTTCTATTTTCTCCTCCACATAACTGTCCCGGTACAATCCATCGAAATGGCTGAAATACATACAAATTTTAGTAAACAATGTTATAATTTTATGCGGATTATAATTCTCTTATTCATAACCATAACAATTAAAAGAGTTTTTCGGTAAAGATAGAATTAAGTATTTAAAAATATTTATCGAAAATATGTCACATAAACATGCATTCGTTTTGTTGCCAACTTATTTCGGTAAGAACTAAAATACACTAAACAAAATTTGGTACGCATAAACCGCACCAATGCGTAGAGCTCGCCTTTACGTAAGATATGCGATGCGAGCAGTAATTTTTAATAATTATGGCCTTTTGGTTAACAATTTGAAAAAAATGTTATAGATATAAAGTCTTTTTTGGAGATTACTTTAACGTTATTAAATAAGTTTAATCATTCAAAATACGACTGTAAAGATAATTATTTTATAGAATATTTTTAATATTAAAATAATATGTTAAATAGTTTTCTAAGGATTGTATTAAATAAGGAGGGAAGCCAGTTGTTATGGCCCTAAACTCCAAAAGTATAGTGGCTATTGTGTCTGTTAACGCTCTAGGATCAACCATGAGTTACATCATTTGTTTCTTGTTTATTGAGAACAAACAAGCATTAAATTGACAGTTAACTGTATGAATTAATATTTAAAATATTGATTTCTTATTTGAATAAATTGTATCAGGTAAATTATTATAAAATCAATTTATAATATAAATTTGCTAACATAATTAAATAACAATTTCAGGGTATTGCTGTGGAGTACGATAAGTAGGTACTTCAAATACAGATCCATTATAAATTGGTATAATTATCCAGTTATTTTATTAATTTATATATATATATATATATATATATATATATATATATATATATATATATATATATATATATATGTAATATCTATCTATTGAAAACTACGTAAAAGAAAGTTGAGTGCAGGCCCCTCCAGATATTTTATGATTACAATACTAGAATTCATCCTAGAAGGTAATAAAATGAAACCTCGTTTAAAAAAACAAACTAGAAAGCTATGTCTGTCAGAGTTTATATGTCTATTTTTCGAATAATAAAACAGCTTAACATACTATTTGTATTTATTCCAAAGTTTATTTGATGAATTATAATTAATTACGTAATTTAATTTATATTCATCATTAAATACCAGGAATACAACTTATAAATTTTCTAATTTCTTAAACAATTTTCTAATAAATAGTTTTTTTGTTTTGAAAAACAAGAACTGGCGCAAGCGCCAGTGCCACCAGTTTGCTGTTCCGGCGAGCCCAATCGCAATAAATACAATACTAAAAGCGATAGCAATTCATTATTGGAACATATTCAAATTATTGTTTTATACAATAATGTATTAATATACGACGAGTCTTTAAAATTTGGTTTATGTTGTCTGGAATGTTTGATGACATTTCTTCTGCATTTAATATGAAACAAATTAATTTCTGAGTTAACGTATGTAATTCTAAATCATCGACATACTCACAGAACCAATCCAACCAATTATGATCCCGAGATTTATTTATTACTGTACCATAACAGTATTATTTTCTATAACCCCACATTTAAAATTGCGCATATGGGTAACATTAATATCGTTCGTTTCGTGATTAGCCAAGGATATTGAAAATTATTTGATGAACATTTTTTAATTTTATTAATTAAATCACAGAAGCAAATAGTTGATATATTGGAAAATGTAACCAAAAAAATTACTTTCACATAACTTTTTTGTTTCATTTATAGATGGCGTTCAATTCTGATATAGTTCAAAATATATATTTATTATTATTTTTAAACCTTTGAGTTACCAATATGAAGAAATACTGCACACATAAAATATCTTAAAATTTTTCGTAGAAATTGTGGATGTTTTAAATATTTTTCTAAGGGCAGTATTAAGGGGGGTTCTAAATTTTGGTGTGCTATAGCTCGGAAAGTATACAGGCGATTGGATTTAAACTGCGAGCGGATTCAAATGGGATGCCAAATAATATGTGTACCAAATTTCGCTCAATCGCTCCGGTACCTTCAGATTAGAGGGCACAAACTTGGTCTTACGAGCGGCCGAGCGAGCGACGACTAACTTCCAAGTATGAGTTATATATATTTTTGGATTCAGGGCGAAAATACAGGAACTTTTTGTTAAGATTTATTTTCGATCCGACCATGTTACAGACACCCGACCAATCACTATAGCTCTTTTGTACCTACTGTACGGCGAGCTAAAAATTCTAATAAACTTTCTTAACTATTTCTTCTAATTGTGCCATTTTCGAGATCGTAAGCAAATAGTAAGATTAAACTTTAACCACTGGTTTAAATATTGTTTTCAAAAATATCAGATTTTCTTCCGAACTACATTTAAACATTAACTATATAGTTTCATATCTTTATCTTAAACCTTTTTTGCTAGAGGGTTCACATATACTCACATAAATACATACACACAAAAACATCATCTCCAAAATAGTCAAAATTGATTCGGAACGATCAAAACATTTCTGTTAAATATTCAAATTTGATTTTCTTTTATAATTAGAAAGGCTTTTTGGACTTCATCCAAGAATATAAAAAGTTACAAATTAAAAAAAAATGTTAGAACAGTTTTTCAAAAAATTTTTTTTATCATTTTCTGGAAAATCGCTTTAAAATTAATCAATATATATTTAGCATTCATTCAATTGCAGTATCAACGAATGCAAAAATTTAAAACCAAAATTACAATATTATGACTCTATATCGCTCTCGTTAATATAATAATAGTAATATTCCACAAAATATCTATACATATTTTATATGTACAAGAAAGTCCAGTGTAGATATTTTATGTATGGGTTTATACTCTATTAACTAGCGATATATTATATATGTAGACATACATACCTCGACAAGTTTCAAAAATAGTTCATATGTCTGCAAAGCTAATTCACGTGTTGGTAGCACGACAACAACTTGAACGCCATCTTTACGGGTAATATGCGGTGTGATATTTTGCAAAATATTCACAATTGGTACGGCATAAGTCAATGTTTTCCCAGAGCCTGTTTGTGATCGAACCTAGAACAAGTTAATATTTGTTAAGAGCGTATTTTTAAATACAACAACGGCAATAGCTGTCGCTAATATCGTAATTTACTCAGAATTGGAGGTTATGTATATTTTTGGATTCTGGGAGACGAGACGAACACTTTTGTTAGTTAAATTTTTTGATCCGAGAATGCTGCAGACACACGACCGAATGCTTTAGTTTCTTCGGTACTTCGTACCGCCGTAAGCTAATAAACAGCAAACGACGTTAGAGTTACCAATGTATAATAGATTTATTTTTGATATGAATATACCCTTTTTTATTTCAATGATTCGAATCATTATTATAATAACCCAGAAATGTTTGTATGTGAGTGAGTGTGTATGTGTAGAACGCTTTTTTTGTAAAAATGTAGATTGGCATAGACGGGGATCGAACTCACGACCTCCAGGGTGAAAGGCATGACACTTAGCCACTGCACCATGGCGACTGTTAATAATGTTATAAAAAATAATCAAATAGTTTATACTGAAATAAAACAATCACTACGATTCTGAAATTCAGTCTGCTTTGAAATAGACAAAAACGAATCAAACGTCAGAATGAAATGTCAACAAAGTTTTTGTGATAAATCGTCAATTCAAATTTTAATCTTAAGTTTAAGGGGAGTAGCATGTTATAATTTCAATTTTTAAGTATATAATATGAAATAAGTGCATATTATTGCCTAATTAGCATATATTTTTAGCAAATTCGTGTTTCTGTACATTTATTTTAATTCATAGTTAATATTTTTCACATCAAAATGGCCAAGAAGCAGTGATTTTTGAAAATATGAGTTGCGGTAAGATTTTATAGTTCGTCAAATTATAATAACTGCAAGTAAGTAAATTTATAATTCTGATTAGAGAAATAAAATCTTGAAGAGATAATACAAACATATTTAGAAACATGTTTGGTTGGAAATTTTATTCTTTTATTTTTGATGGCACAATCTATTGTATTTTAGCATATAACTAATTATCATCACTTTTAAAACTGCCGTTGTGACACTGCATCAGTTTAATACTGCAAAATTCAGAATCTAGCCTGATTATTTAATTCAAAAACAATAATGAATCAAATGTCAAATCATTAAAAATGTTGTGTAAAAAGGATTTGTAATACATATTATTTGAATAATCGATTGAAATAATAAACAGCAATCGTAAGTAAATTTATAATCCTGTTTTTTATATACAATCATAGAAACTGTCTAAATGATACAACACATATGCACCATACAAGGTTAAAATCAAAGTTAAACAAAATTTTGTTTAAATTTATCGGATGTTACACAGTGCATGATAAGCGATCGATTAGTTAATCTCAGCATAGTGATCTAAGAACAAAATAGCGTTCAAAGAAAGAACTCGATTTTTTCTTTATTATTATTTGCGATGTGGAAATTTGTATTACTATTACACCTATCCCCCGATTTACACGGTAGATACGTTCCTGAGAAAAACGTGTAAATCGAAAATTAAAAATTTTCAAGTCAAAACCGTGTAAATCGAAAAGCTTGCAGAAAATGCATAATTTTGCTATTTAACAGTTGTGATTTATTTCAATATTTTTAGGTGTACACAGAATAAAAATAAAATGCATTGACAGGTTAAAATATGTAATATATTACAGAAACACTGTTTTTTTATTTATGATGTGTACACAGCGCACGTGTTCAATCACAGTAGCATTTAGTAGAGTGCGATAAAAACAAAAAAAAAACTTATTTGGAAAACCGTGTAAAAGCGAAAACGTGTAAAACAAGTACCGTGTAAATCGGGGGATAGGTGTATAGTCAAACGATACAAAATGAAGAAAAACCGTGTTATTATTATTAAATTACATGAAAATTCGGCATCAGTCCAAACTGACCCTAGTACTGAAATAAAAGTTTACACAACAGCAATTAATAAATATCTAATCAAGTAATCTGCCCTACGTAAAAATAAAAGGTTATACGTCAGAATAATTCAAATGTCAATTTTAAATATATTCCGAATCTGAAAAATGCATATCGAGTTGTGTACATTATGCCATTGTGTTTTAGCATAGGGCCCATTATCACTTTTAAAACTGCCGTGGCACTCCAATATTCAGAATCTAGCCTGATTATTTGATTCAAAAATAATAACGAATCAAATGTCAAATCATTGAAAGTGTTGTGTAAAAAGGTTTGTAATACACATATTTTTTGAATAATCGATTCAATTAGAAAACACAAACCGTAAGTAAATTTATAATCCCGATGTTTGTGTAATAATACATGCATGGAGACTGTTTTAATGCACGTGTACAAATGTTCAAAAAATTATTTGTATTATTCAATTCGCAGTAACACTGCAGTTACAGCATCTAATAAAAGCAATAGACAAATTATGAAATAATATTAGAATTTTGAAGAAGCAAAGCTAGCGCTGGTTTTTTCGCAGCAAAATATGTTATAACTAAAGGCCGTTTGACACGGTTCAATATTTATTACAAAATTTATAAAATAATTTAGTACAAATTTTAGTTAAAAAAATTGCATAACTTTTTATCATTAAATTATTTTAAATGTGTGCCACACATGCAATATTTATTATAAAATTCACTATTGGCGCATGCGCATTTCGGATTATAATAGTTTCAAAGTGAACTAAAAGATGGCGCCAATGATTAGTTATCATTGTACCGTGGCAAATATTTGTACTATTTTTTAAGATTAAGTGAAACTCAATGTTCACATTTACTTAATCTTATAGAAGATAACATATCTAAACAAGATACATTTATGAGAGACTCAATTTCAGCTCACATTAAATTTTGCACACTCTAAAAACACCACATAACCTAAAACCTAAAAGTCATCTGTCATTGTTCAATTTTTACAATCTGCGCATTTTGTTGCGCACATTTAGTGAATTATTTACAAAATACTAGAACATGTTTAACTTTTTTTTATTAAAAATTTATAAAAAAAATTAGTAACATTTTTTTATGTATGCAACGTTTCAATTTTATTTTATTTTTTAAATTATTTAGTAAATTTTGTAATAAATAATGAACCGTGTCAAACGGCCTTAAGGTACATCTGTCAATTAAATATCTTAACTTCAAACTATAAACTTCAACAAAGACAGATGTCGTATTCAAAAATTACCGAAATTGGCGGGAAACAGGCGTTTAATGGGGTATTATATATCGCTGCTGCTAGGCAAAATCTGCTTGCCTAATTTGCTAGCTTACTAACTTCATTGAACACCGCACCTACTGTATGAAGTGCCATCAATTAGTACTTCAAAGTTACCGCGCTTCTTCCGACTTTGTTATCAGAATTAATTGTTTGAATTTCATACATTTATGCAAATAATGATTATAAAACAATTTTAATTAACTGTCCAAATTTCAAAATCTTTAATTATTTTCTTATATTCTATAATTTACAGTCATTTAAAAATCTATAAAAACATGCATCAAATTATTAATTAATATTAAATGTGCATTGTACAATATATTTAACTACAAATAGATGCATTAAATGAATTTATAAATTAAATTATAAATTAAGTAATAAACAAAATCTTGAAGAGTTAATTCAAACATATTTAGACACTTGATGGCTGGATTAAAAAAAAATATATATATATGATATTTTTTTTAGGTTTGTTACCTGTTAAACGATACAAACTGAAGGATAAACCGCGTAAGGATAATCCCTTATTTTTATAATGTAACTATGATTTACAAGAAAATTCTCCACCCGTCAAAACTGACCTATATTCTGTGTACCATATGGGCACACGGCGCCCACGGGTGACCCTAGTATAAAATAATCAAATAGTTTATACTGAAATAAAATAATCACTACTCTTCTGAAGTTGCTAGGTTGGGAAAACAGATCGAAACTGACAATACGGATAAAAATCAAATATTATCAATTGGCATGAATTTTCTGTCAATGTCAACAATTGTGAGTCGCTATTAAGCATTTATGTTAAAATAGCCGACCAAAGAACAAATATAAATAAAAGTGCTACCACGTGAGCGTCAAAAACACTATTTCAATGTGAATTAGTGACGTACGAGTTACGGAAACATTGTTTGAATTGTTAATATTAAGTTTAAGGGGAGTAACATGTTATTATTCAATTTTTAAGTAAAAAAACTGCATATTTTTGCCTAATTTGTATATATTTTTAGCAAATACGTGTTTCCGTCCATTTATTTTAATTCATAGTTAACATTTTCACTTCAAAATGGCCAAAAGGCAATTCTGTATACCATATGCCCACGGGTGGCCCAAGTTGCAGATTTATATATATATATATATATAAAATTAAAGTCGCACGGTAGAATATCTCGACAACAAATTAACCGATTTAACTCTCGATAAGCGCATCTTAAAGACGATAAAATTCTCTAGGAGTTGATCCTCGACGAAGTGTGTCCGACAATTGTTAATATTTTTAAGGCCCGCCAATGGAGAAAAAAAGTGGCAAAAAATAACAATTTTCGTACGACTGTCGCCATTTTGCTAATTATGGTCCAAATGGACCACCAGAGGATCAATTCCTAGATAATTTAATTTACTTTAAAACCCTTACTTCTTATTTTTTTTCAAACAACTGGGACCAGAGTTATGCTACCGCGCGCCTAAATTGAGCTGCCCACTTTGGACCTGGATATCTTCGCCGGGGCTGAACGTACCCAACTTTAAAAAATACCTTATGAAAGAGAAAAGTTGAATAAATACGATACAAAAAACCGCATGCGAATATCTCGAACATACCCTGAGAAAAAAAATGTTAAAAAACAGCTTTTTTCTTTTTTTCCCAAAAGTTGAATGCCCCCTTAAGGAGAACTTCTTACTAGATTTTTAGGCAGCAGTTATAGCATCGTGAAGAACAAGAAAAATTGAAACGAATAGTACATGAAGCTCATAATCGCTAAAATTGACATTAGGCACTTCTAGCACCAAGCCACAGATTTGGATTCAGGGTGACAAGATTGTACTTTTTAAGAAAAAAAAATTGTTCCGAAAATATTACAGACACACGACCCAATGCATTAGCTGCATCTTCTGTTCTACGTACGGTGAGCTAAAAATGGATAGTTTTGGTGGACAATACATTTCGGTTTTATCGTTTTATATTCTACTTTAATTAAATAATTACTTTCTTTTCTTTTAGAACTTAGCTGTGATATACTTCGGTTTAATACCCTAAATTTATTAATTGTTTCAATATTTTCATGATCAAAATACTTCCTTATATACGTTCGTAAAAGAAAGTTAGAATTGAAATTTCGTAAGATAATTTAACGAAAAATTATGATTCTTCTTAATTTATGGTTTTAGAAGGTTTATTACATTATTCATCTAGGACGAGATACATTCTTACTTATTTACCAAAACACAAATATTGACCTATTTTGACTACATGAATATCAACCAAAAAAATATATACAGAAAAATATTTACTTACAAATACATTTTTTCCAGCTAACACAAGTGGTATGGCCTTTTCTTGAACTGACGTGAGTGTCTTTATATCCATTCGACCTAAATTGACTGCAATGTGTGGATGTATATTTAAATCCGTAAATGTTGATCCAATATCAGAAAATATGTGTTCTATTGATGGGACACCTGCTTCGTAGTCATACATACTTGTATGGTCACTTTTTTTTGTGAATTTATCAAATAAAGGATAAGTTTTCGGTTTAAATTTATTTGTTTTTGTTTCGACCTCATTCTGTAATTTGTCCTCATTTGTCGTTACACTGTCAGCAATTTTCGGATTTTTATTTAATACAAGTACTGTGGTATCTGTTGTTTGCGGTTTGATAGAGCGAAATTGTGGTAGCTTTAGGTTGGAAATGTTGTTATTTTCATTTGAAAGAAGTAATGTGGTATCTTTTGTTTTTGCTTTAGTAGGGATAAATTTTGATCGGGTTAAGTTGCCTTTTTTATTTACAATTGCTGATGCTGTTTTCTTTTTATCCCATTTAAAACCAGGAGACCTTACATTCACCGGTTTAATTGCTGTTATCTAAAAAAAAAAAAACTTTTAATAAATTTTTTTTTACAATAAATATGATATTTTATTAAATAAAATACTACTAAAAAGTACTATACAGGGTGTAAATTGTAACTGGTTTACCATTGGGATCGCGCAGACCCAGAGATCAGTAAAATTAGACAAAACTTATCTGACTTTATGTGGTGCTGTAATTGATTTTGCATAAAAATGCATTTACCCATATTTTCAGATATATAACAAAATGAAAATAGAACCAGGCACCGTCGCCTCGCCTTATAGGATATATGTTTTCATATTTTGAACATTTTTACTGAATTGTGCCAAGTGTTTATTTCAATTGTGCTAATCTAGTAAATAAGTTCTTAACTAAATAAAGTGGAGGGGCAGAGCTAATGGCCAGCCCCATGTGGAATTTTGATTTTTTTAAAGTTGTTTTCAGCACAATTCAATGACAACTTTAAAAAATCAGAATTTCACATAGGGGGCTGGCCATTAACTCAGCCCCTCCACTTTATTTAGTTAAGAACTTATTTACTATATTAGCACAATTGAGATTAACACTAAAACAATTCAGCACAATTCGAGCACAATTTTAACCATCTTAAACAAGCTTAGGTACAACGCACCTATGCGTCCAGCTCGCCTTATAAGTCATATATGCGATGCGAGCAGTTTTTAATAATTATGGCCTTTTGGTTAACTAATTGAAAAAATGTTATAGAAATAAAAAGTCTTACATTTAATTTTAGATTATATTAAAAAAATATATTTTTTTGTTCAAATTTTGAAATTCTAAATTATAATATTTAATAATTTTTTTCGGGCTTTGGGTTAACAAAATGAAAAAATCTTGTAGATAAAAAATATCTTAGAATTTTTAGTAGAATTTCTAAGTGTTTCAATTATTTTTATAAGGGCAGTATTAAGGGGGGCTCCAAATTTTGGGGCCCTATAACTCGGGAAGTATACGGGCGATTGGATTTAAACTGCGAGCGGATTCAAATGGGATGCCAAATAATATGTGTACCAAATTTGGAGTGAATCGCTCCGGTACCTTCAGAGGAGTAGAGGGCACAAATTTGGTCTTACGAGATACCGAGCGAGCGACGACTAACATCCAAGTATATAAGTTATATACATTTTCGGAATCAGGGCGACGAGACGAACACTTTTTCTTAATGAAATTTTTTGATACGAGAATGCTACAGACACACGACCGAATGCTTTAGCCTCTTCGGTACTACGTACGGCGAGCTAAAAATACAAAATTCCAGTGTGGGGAAGTTATTTGCTAGTAAAGCACCATTGAAATAAACACTAGCATAATTCAGCACAATTCACTCAAAATGTTTAAAAAATGAAAACTAAAAATAAGGGGGCTAAGTTAATGGACCTAACATATGCTTGCGCATAAAATATTATATTTTAAAATAATTGTTATTAATTATTATGGCATTTGAGTTCACAATTTAAAAAATGTTAAAAAATAAAAAGATTTACAATTTTTGGGAGATTTCTTTAATATGCTAATATAAAATGTGTGCATATTTTTAAATTCAAAATTATAATTTTAATATTTCTATATGGTTTTTGGGTCACCAATATGAAAATATCTTGTAGATATATTAAAAAAAAATTTTTTTTGTAAAATTTCTTGATCAAAGGGCGATATTAAAGGATGCCCCAAATTTTGGGGTCCTATATCTCTGGAAATATACGGGCGATTTGATTTAAACCGCGAACGAATTCAAATGGGTTTCCATAGAATATGTATATTTTTAATAAATTTTTTTTGGCCTTTGGGTTACCAATATAAAGACATTTTGTAGACATTAATTATCTTAGAATATTTTAATTATTTTTCTAGGGACTGTATTAAGGGGGTATTTTGCGGCCTTATACGTATACGGGCGAATGGATTCATATGGGATACCATAAAATATATGTAGCCAATTTGGTACAAATCGCTACGGTACCTTCAGAACAATAATGGTCACAAATTTGTCTTACGAGCGATGACTAACATCCAAGTATGAGTTATAAATATATAAATTTGTATTCAGGGCAACGGCGACGAGATAAATACTTTTTGTTAAGGATTTTTTTTTTGGTCCGATAATAAGACACACGACCGAATGCTTTCACGTTTCTGTACTTCGTATGGCGAGCCAGAGATGTGTCGAATTTATCCAAGATCGTATGGCAGTTTTCGAAATCCCAATGAAAATATGTGTATGTACTCTACTCACTTGTATGCATGTTGATTTTTGAAATAATGTTATATATATAGCATTTTTTGCTCAATAGTAAATAAATAATATATCTAACTCACATTTATAGTTGGTTTTCTAGGAGCTGATGATATATTCAAAGATATGTCCATTTCTAACTTATCAACTCAATAAAACAAATTAGAAAACACGTGTCACGATATTATAAATATTTGAAAGTGATTTTAACACGCAAATGTTTGTAACATAGCCTAGCTTAATTCTGCTGTCTAACAAAAAATGTGCCCCCAGTGTCGCCAACCCATCGGAAAGCAAGTCCTTGTTTTAGATGAAGTATTTTCCCAGATTTCTGATGTTATTAAACGTACATGAAGTATTATATGTTATTATAGTGTCTAAATAGGATATATGCTTATAATATTTGTCAAATTCATGGTATACAGGCTGTTCAGAAAAAAAATGGTTAATGTCAAGGTTATTATTTTTGCTAATAAATTCCCCCAAATTATATTGAAAAAAAGTGAACTTCTATATCCGCGCGCGAAATTTGAAAATTTGATTTATAGTTCAGGTAATTTTGCTCTCTTATGTAAATTGTGATGAACTTTTTTCACAGAATGTATGATACATTTACAAGGGATCTCTTATATACATTATTGGAAACATATTTTAACCCCATTCTTTTGACACAGTTAATTGAAAAATTCCGAATATGTCAATTTAGCAAGAAGTCTGTTTTCGAGCAGTGGCATTCCAAATTAAAATTGTTAAGGGATTTCATATAATTATTTTTATGTTACAATAATAATGATTGTTATTATTACTATTTATCACTGGTTTTGAGCCCTGAAGGGACCCAGATGTTTTTCACGTGTAATTGTAATTTTTTGGAAGCGTCAATGAGGTAGAAGCCCACTCTGCCTCCCCCTTTATTCCGGAGCCACTGCAGGCTATTGATGGCCCATAAATACTTTAGTGAGTTACTGTTTGTTTACATTGTAGAATCCAATATTCAATAAAAGTCACTTATATAGGTAACTTTTTGTAAGGTACATTGTTTGTAAACACTTTTTAAACAAAATAAGCTAGACATTAACATATATCTTCGACTTTTCGAGATGAGCTTCACTTTTTCTCTAAGTCATGCATATTCTGATATAGAAATATCTGGAGTGTCCTGCACTCAACTTTCTTTTACGTAGTTTTAAATAGATAGATATTAATATACATATATATATATATATATATATATATATATATATATATATATATATATATATATATCCCGAACAAACTGTCTACATATATATATATATATATATATATATATATATATATATATATATATATATATATATATATATATATATATATATATATATATATATAATCTCAAACAAACGGTCAAACTAACCAATACTCTACAGGAATACTCTGAAATGTCTATTTTGTTTTCCTGGCAAAAACAGGCGCAGATAATAATAATTATTATTAAGTGATAACAAAATCTTTTGCTGACCAATATAAAATGAAAATTCAAATTAAATTACTATTTACTGGATAATTATACCAATTTATAATGGATCTGTATTTGAAGTACTTGTCGTATTCACTCTTAAATTGTCAAACTCCACAGTAAAACTCTGAAATTGTTATTTAATTATGTTAGCAAATATATAATATAAATTGATTCTATAATAATTTCCCTTATACAATGTATTCTAATAATAAATCAATATTTAAAATATTAATTCAAACAGATAATTGTCAATGCAATATCTTATTTACGTTGCCATAGTGATACCTACACTTGTGAAAAATTTTATTAGTTTTAAATCGGATCAACCATGAATTACATCTTTTGTTTCTTGTTTATGGAAAACAAACCCACATTACATCAGGCTATGTCGACTCTATTGGCGCAAATGGTTTTATTTTTTCTCTTTCTAATTTTTGAAGTTCATACCCCGTACACATAGCGGTGTGCTGCGGGTTCGGATCTGTGGCCCTCGGTTGGCCCCCCCGTAATTATATTTATAATTAAACGTAAATATGAGTATTACATATAACTATAGATGTGTGCCCCCTTACATGTTTTCCTGGTCCTTGCTGGCCCCTCCAAATTTATAAATATAGCACCGCCACTGGCATGATCATAAACGTTTCATGTGTTTACAGCAACAAGAATTTAGGTGTTTCGATTTGTTTGTGATTTTATTAAAATAATTGTTTTGCTTAAGTTTGATGTTTCACAATTTTACGTTGGTCAGTTTTGGCTCTAAAGTGTTCATAGACAACATTCCGAAAATAGTGACATTCGATTCCGGGAGAGTCAATGGACTACAAAAGTGATGACGCGTAATTGTGCGGGAAATTAGGATGCGGTCGCCGCCATTTTCGTTTCTTATGGGATTTAACATAGAGGTGAAGTTTGCATGTTTGTACCGTTCTTATTGTAAAGCTGGTGGGTATGAGTTATTTTTTTTAAAATAGGCTCAAGCTTCAACTCCAGATTCATGTATTTAAAGTAGGGCGACCATAACTAATTAGTTTGTAATTAAAGAATAGCGACATTATGGGAAAATAGCATTTAGTGTTGCCGAAAAGTGCTTGCATATTCGCGATAGATGGCACGCGTGAAACCCTTATCCGGCCTTGTGATTGGCTGCCTCGAACTGTCAGTTCATTTTCATTTACAATATTAATTAAAACACAGTTTTTAGCCATATCTATCAACATTATTCAACATATATTTTAATATAATATAATACGTAAAGATCCAAAAGGTTATTTAAGATATTTTATTGAAATCAGGGAAATTATGTAAAAAATTATGATTATTGACATAATTTTTGACATTCATCTGGCTCTCAGAAGACGGAACTAGAATACTGGATAAAGTAGAATATAACCGACAAACAAATTGTTTAACTGGTTTTGTTATGCCACTTGATTTGGATGGGATTCCAAATCAAACGTTTTATTCGGCGAGTAGCGCAAGAAGAATGGAAATGTTTCTTTTTTAATTGTCCAGTATCTAGTATTGTGTATACCATCATCATGGCACAACCTTTAACTAAAGGGGCAAATGCTTTTTGCCTGTGTATTTTTGGTACAAACAATAATTTTTTGTATCAATCTGTTAAAAATAGATGGAAGTACATAGTTAGAAAATTACAAGCGAATGGTAAGACCTGCAATAGAGTTACAAAATTGATATTTATTATAATTGCTATATCTATATTATATAGGCATACAAGTAGTACTAGGTATATCAGGTGGTAATGGAGATTCAAGAATTTTGAAATCGATGGAATTCATTACGTAAATAGGTCGTTAGAAATTAAATAGCACACCGGAATGGTTTGCTGGAAAAATGCGCAACAGACTTTTGAAGCAAAATAGTTAATTACAGATAGGCCAACATAACATCTTTAGAGCATATCAAATTATTAACAAAAATGTTTTCGAAAGACAAACATTTTTTAGCTCGCCGTAATATTTATTATTCATCCCTATTATAATTATATAGGAACTAAGTTAACCCGGGAGCATTATATAGGCCATTCTTCAACGATAAAATTTAAAATAATTTTCCGTAAATCCATATAGAATCTGTTGTTTTATAATACAAATATATTTAGCTCACCGTACGAAGTACCGAAGACGCTAAAGCATTCGGTCGAGTGTGTAGCATTCTCGGAAAAATACCTTAACAAAAAGTGTTTGTCACGTCACCCTGAATAACATAACGTTATGTATCATATACATTATTTGTAATATAACTGAGATATGTAGGTAATTAATTTGAGTTTTACGTATTTAATTATATAGTTAATTAATTAGATTGGAAAAATAATAAAATCTTAAGTTTGATTATTTATTACATAAAATAATTTTACATCATCAATTATATTATTTTTATATACAGAAATTATGTATTATTAGACTCAATTTTCAAAATGTAATAAAATTTGGACAAGAGTCCATCGGCCTTCGTTCTTAGGCGTGCAGCAGCTTCTTATTTACTAGCAGTATCTCGGTTATTGCTTTCGATTGTTGTTCTGCAAAAGAATACGAATGATAAATTATTACAATTTGATACAATATAAAATAAATACTTACAGCCCTACGGGAGTGATATTGATACACCAATAATGACCAAGGCCAAAATAGTCCACAAAGGACATATTATTGTTTTAATTGCCAATAATTAAATAACAAGAACAAACAAACAATACAGCAAAATAATGGCGAATGGCAATGTTTAATTTTCCAAGGGAAAAAGAATAAATGAAGATCTCATCAGTGGCGGCGTCAGAGCGGACGCCGGAAGGCATTTGCCCACCCTAAATGATCTGTTGCCCCCGTATAATATAATATAGAAATCGGATTAACATTACGTAAATACGAGTATTACATATAAATATAGATGTGTGCGCCCCTACATTTTTTCCTGGTCCTTACTGGCCCCCTTAAATTTTAAAGTCTAGCACCACCACTGTCTCACCCATGCAAGATGACTAAGTTCCTCCTCCCATTACTTGAAACGCGCGCAACCTATAAGTTCTATGTTCAAATTTCAAGACAAAAATATAGTAAATACCGATTCAAATTATCTCTTAAATTTTAATAACACTTAACTATTGGAAATATAATATAATTTTTTTTTTCATTATAAGAAATAACAAATTATATAATTATTGAAAAATATTATTATTTAATGTTAAAACAATATATCTAGTTTTAATATTATTAAGTTTAACAATATATTGATCTTTAGTTAAAATTTAAGGGAATTTACAAGAATTCATTGGAATTAGTTGGAATTCACTGGAATTTATAGAATTTGTTGCAATTTTAAAGATTTTGTTGGAGTTTTTAAGAATTTATTGGAATTTATAAAATTCATTGGAATTTATGGAATTCATTGGAATTTATTAGAATTTATAAGAATTTATAGAATTTATTGGATTTTTTTAGAATTCATTGGAATTTATGTAATTTTTGGAATTCATTGGAATTTATAGAATTCATTGTAATTTGTTTGGAATTAATGGAATTCATTTGAATTTATAGGAATTTATGGAATTTGTTTGGAATTTATGTAATATTTTTTTTGAATTTCAAGAATTTGTTGGAATTTAATGGAATTGGAATTTATGTGTACACATTTTCGAAAGTGATGCACCCCTTACAAGACCAGTGCTCTGCCACTGAGCTAAAGAGGCATATTTTTTTGCTTCTTTTTATTTCTTATCATACAAATACCTTGTTTATTTTATATAAATAGTTGCAAGTGAGAGCCATACTAATAAATTTAAAATTTAATTTTATTATATAATTGCAGCATCGATCTATTTAAATGGTCAGTGTAGTAATCATTAATTTTAGCGCAAGAGAAAACAAAAATATGATGCCCTACTTAATATTATTTTCGTAATACGTTTCTCATCATCTTAAGGGGGTATTACTCTTCCGATCGTAAAAAAAATCGATTTTTCAAATTTTGCATTTTTCGATACTTTATAATATGTAGTTTATTCCCCCAAAGTCGTTTTACCGTAAGGGATCTCCTTCATAAGTTTTTCGCTCATCAGAGCCAACAGTGTCGCGCGCTGAAATGGGCCTCTAGCGAGCGGTGAAACACTTGTCCCGAAACTTCAAACGCATTTTTCTCGAAACTACATTTTTCCTGCTGGCCGGAAAGATTTTATTTTTGTATCCAACGAATCAACTTGCGGTTTCGGTATAATATTCTCCACACTTTTCTACGGAAATTGAACCTCTGTCGTTGCAAAATATTGAAAATTGGATTTTTCAGAGCGCCTCAAAGTTGAAAAAAACAAGCGAAAATCGACCTTTTTGTTCAGACGGCTGCCATTTTCCCATTTTTCGATAAAATGTTTCGCCCGAGGGTCAATTTCCGTAGAATTTAATGCAGATTAATAATACCTACTCGATTTTATGTTTCAAATAGCGGAAAGTGCCAAAACCTTTCCGGCCGCACAGGCTGAGGCGCTGGACATGGTCCCCTTCGGTCGCCATTTTGGGACAAATCGACATGGACCACATACATAAAAAAAATACATTTTGTACTCCAAGAATTAATAAACAAGATGCAAAAAAGGTCAAGGTCACAAGTGGTTTAGTTTGCTCACAAAAAAAAATTCTGAAAACCGTCTGAAATAGGCCGTCGGAAGAGTAATACCCCCTTAAGGCTAATTTTGTTTCTTTTTCTGTTGATACTTTTACTAATTGTTGGAAGGCGGTTAATAACCGATATATTTTACTTTTATCATTTCAAAAGTACACCTTTTAATTTTATTTAATACGCCATTGTAGTGGAAATCATTTCTTAAGCAATTATTTTATTTAATATTATTCCCTTATCTGAATTTTTCATTCACCTTTATCCTATCAAAACTTTACTATTTCACTTTTTAGCTCTAAGTACCGAAGAAACTAAAGCATTCGATCGTGTGTCTGTAGCATTCCCGGATCAAAAAATGTCATTAACAAAAAGTGATTGTCTCGTCGCTCTGAATCCAAATCTATATATAACTTATATATTTGGATGTTAGTAGGCGCTCGGTCGTAAGACCAAATTTGTGACCTCTTCTAATGGTACCAGAGCGATTCACACCAAATTTGGTGCACATATTATTTGGCATTCCATTTGAATCCGCTCGCAGTTTAAATCCAATCGCCCGTACACTGCCCTTCGAAAAATAATTTAAACACTCAAAAATTCTAATAATAATTCTAAGATATTTTATGTCTACAAGATTTTTTCATATTGTTAACCCAAAGCCCGAAAAAAATATTAAATATTTTAATATTGAATTTCAAAATATGCACTAAAAATTTTGATATTAAGATTGAAGAGGACGAAGATATTAACATTAACGCCGCTCGTAACCCAAATAATCTATTTTTTATGCAATTCCACATGATTGTTACGCATGAAGCCAACGTAATTGATGCAATTGAAAATACAAAATTATGGCACGAACGTCTAGGACACATCAATATCAAATCATTGAAAAGTTTGATACCAAATGGATCAATAAGCGGAGTAAACCTGCAGAATTTCTTTTGTGAAGCTTGTGTATATGGGAAGCAACACAAACTTCCATTCATTCAAATGAATAGAACTGATCCAAAACCCGGCGAAACAATCTACAGTGACCTATGTGGCCCAATGACGACCCCAACACTCAATGGAGCCAATTATCTGGCATTATTCAAAGACAGCTGTACTGGTTACCGAGTTGTGTTCTTTATCAAACACAAAACAGATACTCTAGACTGCTTCAAACAGTATGTGAAACTCACGAAAAACAAGTTCGACTACATTGTAAAAACATCACACGTAGACAATGGAACAAAATTTCTTAACTGTGGTTTTAAAGTATTTCTACTACACAACGGAATCGAACTGGAGAAAATTGCACCTTACACGCCAGAACAAAACGGCAAAGCTGAACGTGAAATGCGTATCATCATCGAGCGAGCCCGCTCAATGCTGTATGCCAAAGACTTGCCAACAAACCTAAGGGGAGAGGCTGTAAACACCGCAGTTTACACCTTGAATAGAACATCAACGAGCAAAACACCAAACACATCACCTTACGAATTATGGTAAGAATCCAACACTATCTTATATGAGAATTTTCAGCTGGGACGCATATGCGCATGTACCCAAAGAAAAACGAACAAATTTAGAATCAAAAAGCAAGAAACTAATATTTGACGGATACGATGGAAATTCGTTGAATTATCATTTACTAGATCTGAAAACAAATAAAATCAATCTCACTATCACTAAATGTTACGTTCAATGAAAATACAAATTTAACGACTGAACGCAAAAACATTGCAAGAATTACGATAGAGAACGAAGAAATACACGAAGAAGAACCAGAATCGCAAAATAATGATCTAAATGGAGAATTAATAAGAGAACCAGAAATTCACGAGTCGAATCAAGAAACACCAATTCGTACCAGAGAAAGTAGAGAAAAAAAAAGGGTTGTGGCCAACGCGGGACTTTCTTTTACGTAGTTTTCATCAATATTTATTGATTAAAAAAATATAATATTAGGAAATAATAATCCAACAGAAACAATATGAAAACCAAGCTTACCTTATATAAATGAATGGGTTCAAAATTATACCAATACCAATTTGTAATGGCTTTGAAGTACTAACTATCAAAACTAACCAATTCTCTACAGAAATATTCTGAAATGTCATTTATCTAATTCAGACCATTTTGTTTTCTTGTCGACATAATGACAGGCGCAGATGATCCAATTAATTAAGCTACATTCGAATCCATGACAACGTAAACAAGATTCTTAAAATTTTCGGTAGCGGTTTTCTCGTAACTGGTACATTTATTGAAGAAACTTTTCAAACAAAAGTTGTGCGAAATATTAATATCTTTCATTAGGAACATAACTATATTTGCCGTAAGTGCAGCCGTTCTAGTGATATTGGAGATAGAACAAAAAATGCATAGAGTAAACATGTACTGCCGGTTTGAATATTCTTTTCAAAAATAGAAGGTGCACAACTAGACCATATACAAGTCTTAAGTTTGAAGTCTCATATTCATCATACTGTTACTTACTACATGTATATTAGTTTGGAATTCGCATTCATCAATCTTAATGTTCGCATTGAAGCAACCTAGAGTAGATACTTCAGTTTGCCTTAGCCCAGTCAATTGTTTAATTTGGCATAGCACTTTAGGTGCACCGATGCAGAAGTATTCGTCTGTTGAAATAAGATTAACACAACTTCCAGTGTCAATCAAAGCACTGACTGCTTTGTTTCCGATGATTACATCCTTGTACATCGAATTAGACTTGTTTTGTTTTTGTACCTGCATGCCATTTTTCTCGACATTTTCTTTCTTCTTATTGGTGCAGTTTACAGCAATATGTCCATATTTATTGCAAGCGAAACATTTAGTTCCTTTTTCCTTAAGGCAACAGTTTTTTTGCTTGTGTCCGCTACGGCCAGAATTAAAACATCGACTTTGTCAGTCTCTGATGTTTTAACTAATACATTAGAACTTAATTTGGCGTCTGGGGTCTTTGACTTAGATTTTATTCTTTGGTATAACTGTAACTTTTCTTTGAGTTCGTCTAACGCTGTTGCACTGTAAAGTATGACTTTGTTGACTTCCGAATCATGTATTCCATCGATATCATATTGGATAATTGCCTCGTGTTCAATGTCACCTTGTCTTGCGATCCTGGTCATCACCAATACGTAGTCTTGAAGTGATTCATTTGTTTTTCTTTTTCGTTTTATCAGTTGGCTGTGAATTTCAGCACTATTCGTGTATCTGTCAAATTCAATGTCTTGAAAATTGGTTGTGCGTCCAACCACAGTTTAACAGTACCTCGTAATAATTTTTTTCCACACTTAAGTTTTTGAAGCTCTGACCAGCCCAATAGTTCACTATTTTCGTCCATGTTTTATCCCCGTTAAGCGTAGATAACAATCTTCTACTTCGCGCAAACATGTATGTGAAATTACCGACGCGACGATGGGTCAGGGTCGATAAAATAGCCCTTATATGTCTGACACTGGAATGCCCTTATTTTCTATATTATTTGCATTTAACTAAAAAGCTCTTGGTTACTTACAGTATGATACCTTAGCATTGTTATATTAACCCTTAACTGGTATCCTGGAGTCATGGCTGACCCCACGCATACAAACTTGTAAATAAAAGACCCAGTATTGGCAACACTGGACTGAGCGTTTCTGTAGCTGTTTCTATGACAGTCACTTAAACAGTGTTAGACGTGCGTGGCGGTTCGTTGTCTTGTTTCGGTTATATAAACGGTTGGGGTTACAGCTGACCCCAAGATACCAGTTACGTTTTTATTTTGATGGAAACATGTCGCGACGGTTTTTGACGGATAAGGAACTAGAGGAGATATTGATGCAAGATAGTGATCTCGATGACAATCCAGTGTTAGATAGAGAGTTTGTAGATGTAGTGATGACGACATATCGGACGCGGAAAGTGAACATAGTGATCACAACGCGGACTCCGAGGAAGAAATTCAAAAAAGCGAGACATTTTCCGATCAACTATGCCACTGAAACGTTTTCTGTTTCTTCTAATTGTCATAAGATTTGACAATGCAGATAGTAGAGCTCAACGAATTGCCGATGGAGATTAGTTAGCTGCTATTTCAAAAATTTTCACGATATTTACAGCAAATTGCAGCGCTAATTATGCATGTTCGGAATATGCTACTGTCGATGAGATGCTTGTTCCTTTTAGAGGAAAATGCAAATTTAGAATGTACATGAAGAGCAAACCTGCAAAATACGGTCTAAAAATTATGTGCCTATGCGATGCTAAAACACATTACCTACTGAACGCGTTTGTTTATACAGGCAAAAATTTGGCAAGACAAAATTCTAACAAAAAGAAATTATCTATTCCTACTCTCGATGTATTATCTCTTGTGTCACCAATAGAGGACACAAATAGAAATGTGACCAGGGACAATTGGTTCACATCTATGGAATTAGTAAATGAGCTCAAATCTCGGGGCCTCACTTACGTGGGCACAATAAGAAAAAATAAAAGAGATGTACCATCACAATTCCAGCCAAATAAAGATCGAACAGTGGGTTCATCAATTTTTGGATTCGCTGGAGATCGCACTCTGGTATCTTATGTGCCCAAAAAAAAACAGATCCGTTATTTTACTTAGCTCCATGCACCAAACGGATAAGGTGAACGACCAATCTAAGAAACCAGAGATTATAGAATTTTTTAATACTACCAAATCGGGTGTTGACAGTCTGGACCAGAAATGTGCAAGTTACTCTTGCAATAGAAGAAGTAGCCGATGGCCTCTTACAGTATTCTACGCATTACTAAATATTGCAGGCGTAAATTCTTTTATTATTTACACTGCAGCAGCAAATTTAAAAACTATAAAAACTCGAATAGAGTACAATATATCTCTAGGAAAGGCCTTAATAAATGATCATTTGTATGAACGATTAAATTTGAAAATTTCAAATGATCTCAAGAACTTAATTAGAAGGATTTTGCAAGTTCCAGTCACAGATAAAGAAAATGTGCCCCCTCACCCTCAAGGCAGAGATGTGCCTTTTGTCCACGTTGCAAGGATCGGAAATATCCAACAAGTTGTAGCACATGTGCTAAAACTGTGTGTAGAGAACATGGAATTCAAAAAATGCTTTGCATCTCTTGTAATACCGACCAAATAATGTAAGTAGAAACGTTGTTGTCATTTTTGTAGTAGTTCAATAATATATACTATTATTCATTTCAGAGGATCAAGTGATGAATGAAGTACAGAAAAAAAAGTTTGGCGACCTTCAAATTATTATTATTATTTTTTTTTTTTTTCAATATTTTCTAATCGCTGTCAGAATTTTATTTTATTTTGTGTATTTTAAATATTTGTTGAAATAGACGTTATTTTCTAATAATATTTCTAGTATTTTAATTTAGTATTATTAGGCTGTTATTGAAAATGTAACCAATGTTATAAAATTGTCAACTTTTACATTATTTCAAGAATCTTGCTTCTTTTAATTTGGGGTCCTCAGTGACCCCAAAATACCAGTTAAGTTTGACAAAACTAGTATACCAGTTAAGGGTTAAATTTTCACATAAATCCTGCGACCTAACTTGAATTAAATAGCCCTTATATGTCAGTCAGTCAGCTAATATGCGTGTAAAATTTTATTTGCTAACGATTTTATTTGAAATTTTAAATAAATAAAATTTTACTCGAATGTTGGTCTGATTAGGATGAAACAAGCTGGTACCGGCTGTAACTGGCCAGTGCTGGCTGGAATATGCCAGTCTCAGATAGTACCAGCCAGTTACAGCCTGTATAAGAAAAGAACAGTCAGTAAAAGCTAATATGCATGTAAAAATTTATTTGCTTACGATTTAATTTTACACGTATATTAGCCTGATAAGGCTGAAAAATGCCGGTCCTGGCTGAGACTGGCTGTAACTGGCCAGTGCTGGCTGAAACTTGCCAGTCTTAGACAGTACCAGCCAGCTACAGCCTGTATAAGACAGGAAAAGTCAGTAAATGCTAATATGCATGTAAAATTTTATTTACTTAAGATTTAATTTGAAATTTTAAATAAATAAAATTTTACACGTATATTTCCCTGTTTAGGCTAAAACATGCCTGTACTGGCTCAGTCTGGCTGTAACTGGCCAGTGCTGGCTGAAACATGCCAATCTCTGACAGAGCCAGCCAGTTACAGCCTGTATAAGACAGGAAAAGTCAGTTAAAGATAATATGCGTGTAAAATTTTAATTGCTTACGATTTAATTTGAAATTTCAATAAAATAAAATTTTACACGTATATTAGCCTGATAAGGCTGAAATATGCCGGTACTGGCTGAGACCGACTGTAACTGGCCAGTGCTGGCTGAAACATGCCAGTCTCAGACTGTACAAGCCAGTTACAGCCTGTATAAGACAGGAACAGTCAGTAAAAGCTAATATGTGTGTAAAATTTTGTTTGCTTACGAGTTAATTTGAAATTTTAAGTAAATGAAATTATACACGTATATTAGCCTGATAAGGCTGATACATGCCGGTACTGGCTGAGACCGCCTGTAACTGGCCAGTGCCGGCTGTAACTAGCTAGTGCCGGCTGTAACTGGCCAGTGCCGGCTGAAACATGCCATTCTAAGACATTACCAGCCAGTTGCATCCTGTAAAAGACAGGAATAGTCAATAAAAGCTAATATGCGTGTAAAACTTTATTTGCTTACGATTTTGTTCGAAATTTTAAATAAATAAATTTTACTCGTATATTAGCCTGATTAGGATAATACAAGCTGGTACTGGCTAAGACCGGCTGTATATGGCCAGAGCTTGGTGAAACATGCCAGTCTCAGACAGTACCAGCCAATTACAGGCTGTATAAGACCGGAACAGGCAGTAAAAGCTATTTTTTTTTTTTTTTTTAATAGCAAGGATATATTTACAACTGGCCTTGTTCAGGTCATCTAGCAAATGAGATGTAGGATTAGGTAGCATGGGCGAGGTAAGCTCCCAGTGGATCTTCCTCTTAGTAGCTGTAGGTTTGCTGTAGGTGTTACATTATTTCATGTATTTCAGGTCCAGCGGTTTTGTCCTTTTTAGGCGCCTAGAGTCGTCTTCATTGTTTAACAGGTTAATGGCTAGTTCGTTCGGGTGATAATTTAGCTTGTCTTTGTGTTTACTAGCGAATCTTCGGATCTGTTCGTGGACGTATTTGATGTTTAAGTCCTTGTGGATTGTATGGTTGTTGACATACCACGGGGCGTTTATTATCATTCGTAATGTTTTATTTTGAAATCTTTGTATAATGTTTGTGTTGGACTTTTTGGCGCATCCCCACAGTTGTATTCCGTACGTCCATATTGGGATAATGCATGCTTTGTATAGTAGAATTTGTTTTCTAGTGACAGTTGTGATTTATGTCCAAGAAGCCAGTACATTTTCCTGACTTTCATATCTAGTTGTTTTCTTTTACTTTGGATGTGTTTTTTCCATGTTTGGGTTTTTTCCAAGTGCATGCCTAGGTATGTCACTTCATCTTTAGTATGTAGTCTAGTGTTATTTAACGTAATTTGTGGGCATGTTACCTTTTTATTTGTGAACACTACGTGGGTGCATTTACTCTCATTGATTTTTATTCTCCAAGAGGTGGTCCAGTTATGGATTTCGTTTAGTGCTTCTTGTAGTAGTACAGATACTTCTGTGGAGTCTTCGTTTGTTGCAATTATTGCTGTATCGTCAGCGTAGGTGGCAATTGTGACATTTTCCGGGCAAGGCATATCAGCTGTGTGTAGTTGATATAGGACGGGTCCTAACACACTGCCTTGGGGTACTCCGGCGTTGATTTTGTATAGTTGGGATTTGCATTCTTCCTGACATACTTGGAAGTAGCGGTCGTTTAGGTAGGACTTTAATAGGGGGAAGTATGGATGAGGTAGTGTTTTTTTAATTTTGTATAGTAGGCCGGGGTGCCAGACTCGGTCGAATGCCTGACTGATGTCAATAAATACTCCGGAACATATTTTACCGTGCTGTAGGCTGTTTTCTATCTCATTTGTTATTCTGTGGACTTGTTGGATTGTAGAATGTCGTTCTCTGAAGCCGAATTGGTGTGCAGGAATTAGGTTATCTTCTATTACTTTTTTTAGTCTCTGGAGTAATAACTTTTCGAAGAGTTTTGATGTGATAGGAAGTAGGGATATTGGTCGGTATGATGACGCCTCATGAGCTGGTTTTCCTGGTTTGTGAATTAATATGATCTGTGCTAATTTTCAATGTACAGGGATGTACGACACTCTTATGATTGCGTTGTATATCTGAGTTAGTAGGACAATGGTTTTCCTGGGTAATTCTTTCAGTATTCTTGCACTGATTAGGTCATATCCTGGGGATTTTTTGTTGTTTAGATGTTTTATTTCGTCTGATGTTTCCTTGGGGGAGAAGTGCCTGATTGGTGGGGAGAGTTGTAGTGGGGAGGATAGGAATTCTTCAATGTGCTTTTCTTCATTCGCTGGCGTTGTTGGTGGGTGGGGTTCGAATACCTTTGATAGATGTTGTGCAAATACTTCTACTTTATCACTATCTTCTCTGGCCCAAGTACCGTCTTCTTTCATAATTGGTGGAATGTGTGGTGTGGGTCTTTTTAGTTTTCTTGTCGCTTTCCAGAGACTGTAATCGTTTTCAGGGAATGCAGACAAGTTAGATAAGTATTCTTCTAAGGATTCATTTTTGATTTTCTGAATTAGTCTTTTTATTTCTGTTGACAGCTGGTTCAACTTGTTTTTGTCGTTTGGGTGTCGTGATTGTTGCCATTTGCGTCTGATATTCCTTTTTTCTGATATTTTGTCTCGAAGGGATTTGGGGAGATTTTGATTATTTTCGTTTATGGGTTCCATTTCGGGGGTAGAGAACTGTGCCGCTCTATGTATAATCTTTGTCAAGTATTCAACTGCTTCATCTATGTCATCTTCCGCTTTGAGTGGGATTTGAATGTTTGTATTGTCGTTGAGGTGATTTTGGAATGCTTTCCAGTTCGTTCTTTAGTTGTGTAATGTTGGTTTTTTCCCCTTTGTTATTATGGTTGTGCTTATAGTGAGTAATACTGGCGAGTGGTCTGACGAAAGGTCGTAAGAAGGTTCAATCTGTATGTAGTTTTGTGAGATGTCTTTTGCAATGAAGAAATCGAGCAAGTCTGGGCGTTTGTTGGTGTCGGTTGGCCAGTATGTGGGTTTTCCTGTACTGATGTGATTATATCCTTTATCTGATATTTCTTTTCGTAGTTCTACACCTTTCGGGTTTGTTACTCTTAAACCCCAGTGAGGGTGCTTTGAGTTGAAGTCTCCTCCTGAGATGAATCTGTCTCTCAGTGTGTTAAAGTACTCTTCGAATCCGTCCTTTATAATAGCGTGTTTTGGTGGACAGTATACTGCGGATACAGTGAGTGTTCCGTGTGAGTCTTTTAGTTTGATATTTGTTGCCTGAAGGTGCTCTTTGTCGAATTTTTCTAGTTCGTAGTGATTTATGTTTTCTCTAATTATTATTGCGGTACCTCCGTGCGCCGTTCCATCTGGGTGGTTTGTGTGGTATGTCTTATAGTGTGGAATTTTGAGGTACGATCTATGTGTGAAGTGCGTTTCGCTTACCAACATTAAATCTGTCTTTTGCTGTTTGAGGAAGATTTCTATCTCGTGTCGATGTTGCATCAGTCCGTTGGCGTTCCAGAGTGCGATTCTGATTGAACTATACATTTGATTTAGTGATGAGTGTAGTGAGCAGATTAATTATCATTGTGTTATGTTGCATAAGTTGGTTGAACATGCTTTCGAATTTGTTTAAGAATTTTGACATGTATGAGCTGTTTTCTGATTGGACTTGCTGTTCGCTAGTGTCTTGGGTGGTATAGTTACTCACGGCTTGTGCGTAACTTACGTTTTCTCTTATTTTTTGGGGTTGTTGCAAGTTCGTATGGTTGTTTACGTTTTGTGAATTTTTTTGGGTGGTTTTATTTCTCTTTTTTTGTAGGTCTTGGTACACTGTGCATCCCTTGTAGTTTGCTGGATGGGGTCCCGAGCATAGTGCACATAGTGCTGGTGTGTCTTTGGCTTTGTTGCATTCTTTTGTTGGGTGGTTTTCTGCGCATTTTACGCAGTAGAATGGTTTATTGCAGTACGTTTTTGTGTGGCCGTACTCTTGACAGCGCATGCATTGCGGGATTACTTTTTTTTTTTCTCGGTGGTTCTACCGTGATTTTAGTGCCTAATATATGTTTTAGTTCATACATATCTTTGTTATTTTCCCCTGGTTCTTGGTCGACATAGAACATATGGAGAGGTTTCTTGGTTTTCCAGCTTCTTATGTTGGTGACATTTCTGATTTCGAACCCTCGCTCATTTAGGGCTTCTTTTATATTCTCGGCCGGGACCGAGTGGTGTAAGATTTTAATTACAACCCTGTATGCTCTTTCCTGCCGTGGTTGATATGTATGGTACGCTATGTTGCTGCTACTTAAGAGTCGGATTAGCTTTCTGTATCCGTCTGGGGAGTTTGTATTGACTTTAACTTCGTTATTACCGAGAGTTTTACAGATGAATTCTGTGTTAGCAAGGACGGTTTTTAGGCTCTCCAGCATTAGGCGGAAGTCTGTCACCTCTTGTATGAACACTGGAGGAGGTTTTGAGTCTTTGTTTGTCTGAATTTCGGTGGGTTCTTCTCTTAGAGTGTCAAATGTATTTGAGTTGTTTGCTAGTGTTTCAGCGAGTTCGTCGCTTAGTACGGCGTATCTGTTTGCCTCGTTGATAGTGGTTGTATTATTTTCGTCGGCGTTATTAGTTCTTTTGTTGGAAGTTTCTGGTTCTTTTCCTCTGGTTCTTTTTGCTGGATTTCTTGGATTTCTTATTTTGACTGATTGCCAGGCCATTTTGTTGTCAGAGGTCCCAGTGATGGTTGATTGTCTTTGTGTCGGTGGAGGCGGTGTGCCGTAGGTACCGTAGTACTGCGTGCTTCCGGTTGTGTTGATTGTGGGTGTTGTTTGCGTTGTTGTAATATAGTGTGCATAATATGGTGATGTAGCTTGGGTCGTTGTAACGTAGGTTGTAGTATGAGTGACTAGGTTACAGCCACCTCTTGTTTGTTGCATGTTTAGATCTTCTGTGGGTTTTATTGCTACTGTTGGCTACACTGCTATGTGATTAGCGTGCGCTGCGCGCCCTTGGCTGCGCGTTCACTGTGCACTTGTTTATATAGTATGTTAGGTTACGTCTCGGACACTTTTTACTACAGAGTTATATTTTTTGCTGTTGAGACCCTTATTTGGGGTGCACTGATCACCAACCTCAGCACTGTGTAAGGTCACGTCACTGTGCAAGCTGTTTTATTTAAATTTGACACCGAATGTGTTCAAAATTCGATTATTATTTAATCGTACTTGGATAGAACTCTAGCAGATGACAGTTCGCGTAGATCTGAAAAAGCTAATATGCGTGGGAACTTTTATTTGCCTACGATTTAATTAAATTTTACTCGTATATTAGCCTGACAAGACTAAAATATGCCGATACTGGCTGAGACCGGCTGTAACTAACCAGTGCTGGCTGAAGCATGCCAGTCTCAGACAGTACCAGCTAGCTACAGCATGTATAAGACAGGAAAAGGTAGTAAAAGCTAAAGCGCTATAAATTTTATTTGCATACAATTTAATTTGAAATTTTATGTAAATGAAATTTTACCCGTATTTAAGCCTGATAAGTTTGAAACATGCCGGTACTGGCTAAGACCGGCTGTAACTGGCCAGAGCTGACTGAATCATGCCAGTCTCATACAGTACAAGCCAGTTACAGCCTGTATAAGACAGGAATAGTCGATAATAGCTAATATGCGTGTAATACTTTAATTGCTTACGATTTTATTTGAAATTTTAAATAAATAAAATTTTACTCGTGTATTAGCCTGATATGGATAAAACTTGCCGGTACTGGCTGAGACCGTCTGTAACTGGCCAGTGCTAGCTGAAACATGCCAGTCAGTAACAGCCTGTATAAGACAGGAATAGTTAGTAAAAAATAATATGCGTGTAAAATTTTATTTGCTTAGGATTTTATTCGAAATTTTAAATAAATAAAATTTTACTCGGATATTAGCCTGTTTAGGAAGAAGCATGCCGGTACTGGCTGAGACCGGCTGTAACTGGCCGGTGCTGGCTGAAACATGCCAGTCTCAGGCAGTACCAGCCAGCTATGATGGTGGACGTATATTTGAAAAAACAAAATTTGGTACGCGTAAAACGCACCAACACGCAGAGCTCGCCTTTAGGTAAAATATGCGTTGCGAGTAGTGGTTTTTAATTATTATGGCCTTTTGCTTAACAGTTTGATAAAATGTTATAGATATAAAAAGTCTTACATTTAATTTTAGATTATATTGATAAAAAAAAAATCTTTAGTGCATATATTAAAATTAAAAATTATAATATTTAATAATTTTTTTCGGGCTTTGGGTTAACAAAATGAAAAAATCTTTTAGACATAAAATATCTTAGTATTTTAGTAGAATTTTTATATGTTTCAATTATTTCTATAAGGGTGTAAGGGGTTGAACCGCGTAGTCAATCCTTGGAAGATTTCCTTGGGTTCTTGCCAAATAGACGTGTAGGGTAAGGGATTAGACGGGGGTAGACAATGGACTAGTTCTGCGTAACAATAAATAAGCGGTTATATTGATAGATAGTAACTTACTAGTTGGTGATACAGCCCGGTGGAACAACTGCCATTGTTGTCCACATACATCAAATGGACGTCGTCACAGCATATTTGAATGGTGAAATTGAGAAGAAAATCTTCATGGAATTGCCAGATGGATTCAAGGAATCACTCACAAAAATCATCCAAGATGGAGAAAGCCATTAAGAAAGTCTAATCGGAGGACACGTAATTAGAACGGCAAAAGGATGCCTCAAAGTTTTGAACCAAGAAGGAGACAAAGTTTGTCAATTCCAAAAGGCTCTATATGGATTACGTCAATACGGTCGCCATTGGTATAAGAAATTAGACGATGTGCTAAATAATATTGGATTCAAACCACTAAATGCCGACCCCTGCATTTACACACAAATGCGAAATGGTAAGACAATGTTACTGTCGATTTATGTAGATGACATACTAATCGCGACAGATAACATGAAATGGATGAAGGAAATCAAGGATCGTCTTAAAGAAGAGTTCGAGATGAAAGATCTTGAAGAAGTACATTTCTGTTTAGGAATTGAGTTCAGTCAAACGAAAACAGAAACGAAATCTCAATGACACAGAAAAAGTACGTCAAATCTATACTTGAACGGTTCAATATGCAAGACTGCAAATCCGTTGCTACACCACTCGATGCGAATTCAAAGTTGACGAAATCAAACGCAACGAGTATTACTGTTAAAATAAAAAAATAAAATCAAGCACTTATAGTGATGAATGTTTTGTTGTTGGTTGACTTGTTATACTTTATATAAACATATTTATTCTGTATAGCATTTCTACAATAAAGTTCCTTAATTAATTCTTGTCTAGTCGCTCTAACTTATAATCACAACAGGTTATGGGCCCAGATTACGTTTGGAAAAATTAGTGGTCTATTTAGCAATTCAAAAAAATTGTACTAAAGTAGAAAACTAAATATTTCGTCAAGATGGAAAAATATCTGTCTATTGACAAGTTGGTGGGCGAAAGAAACTGGACAAGTTGGAAGTTTGATATAGATTTGCAACTCACAATTAACAGGGTAAAATAAATTGTGATGAGTGTTTTAATAAGGCCAGTTCCACTAGCGGAAAATGCTGATGAAGCTGCTAAAAAGGAATATGGTAAATCTTGAATAGTATTGGCCTATACTTTGTAAAACTCCATAGTAATATTAGGAAAAAAGAATAACTTTGTAACTGGTTTTACTTAATTTTATTGAAATTAGTAACTAGTTTCACCACACTGTGGCATCATCAGACTAACTAAACTTAAGAAAATACATCGGTATATATATATATATATATATATATATATATATATATATATATATATATATATATATATATATATATATATATATATATATACATGTATATATATATATATATATATATATATATATATATATATATATATATATATATTTATATATATATATACATGTATATATATATATATATATATATATATATATATATATATATATATATATATATATATATATATATATATATATATATATATATATATATCTTAAAGGGGGTATTATAATTATAATTTGAGATGTATCATTGGTTTTAATTTTATTAGCGATTTTATTAGATATGGTATTATAGTATGTTAGCGTTTTATAATTTATATTTTCGAGTTGGGGTGGAAATAATAGTTTGATAGCTTTTTTGTATTTGTGTTTGCGGATAAGTGTATCTATTAAATTTGAATCATAATTGTTATTAATGGCGATTTGTTTGATTGTGCAAACTTCTTTTTTGTAGGCAGGTATAGTTAAAGGTATAGTTAACAAACGGTGGATCATAGAATTAAATGCAGCTAATTTATGTTGTATGGGATGTTGGGAATGATTATTTATCAAGGTATCTGTGTACGTGGGTTTTCGGAATATACTAAACTCATGTGTGCCGTTGTTTCTGGATATCGTTAGGTCTAAGAAATTAATTTCATTATTATTTTCAATTTCTAAAGTAAATTTAATATTTTGGTGGAGGGTGTTCATAAAGTTTTTTAGATTATATAGAGATCTACTGGTTCCAGACCAACATACCAATATGTCATCTACATATCTGTACCAATATTTTATGTGTTTCGCAAATTGTGATTTAAGAATTTGGGTTTCTATGTTGTCCATAAAAATATCTGCTAAGAGAGGAGAAAGTGGAGATCCCATAGCTAAGCCTTGATTTTGTTTATAAAATTTATTGTTAAATAGAAAATAATTTTGTTTAACACATACATGGAGTAATTCCAAAATTTCAATTATTTTAATCGGGTTGATGTTATTTTTTGTTAAGATGGTTTTAATAATAGGTAAACATTGGTCAGGTGGTACATTAGGAAATAAATTTACTACATCAAATGATATAAGTTTATCGTTTATATCTAGCTTAATTTGGGATAAGTTTAGAGATAGTTCAAAAGAGTTTTTTTATTGTGTGTGTGGGTTTATAGTTAGTTAAATTAAGAAAAGTTTGATTCAATTTTTCAGCTAGTTTTTTTGCAAGGAGCTGTAGAATAAGAAACTACAGGTCTTATCGGTATATTAACTTTATGTATTTTAGGAAGTCCATAGAGTATAGGGGGGAGTGGGTTCATATTAATTAAGTGATATTTTTGCAAATCTGAATATAGAAATTTAATATTTTTTAAAGTATTCTTTAATTCGGTTTGAATATGGTAAAGCTTTGAAAGTCTTTGAAGAAGCCGATGCAATAGTAAGGTTCATTATTGGTTCAAGTGTAAGACCTGAAGCTAAACAACATATTCTGACGTGTAAATCAGGTAAGGATATGTGGGATGTTCTACACAGTGTGTATGAACAAAAGAATGAACGAAGATTAGATCTCCTTTATAGACAG
Source organism: Leistus spinibarbis (assembly GCA_933228885.1). Taxonomy (NCBI): domain Eukaryota; kingdom Metazoa; phylum Arthropoda; class Insecta; order Coleoptera; family Carabidae; genus Leistus; species Leistus spinibarbis. The sequence goes on along the minus strand of OW121803.1, from coordinate 3,937,405 downwards.
CTGTTTAGCTATAACAAAGACTTAAGCGATGATATTGCAACTCATGTGTTTAAGCTACAAAGAATTTGGCAAGATTTACAGGACGAGCTAAAAGTAGAAAATGTACAACTTCCGAAGTCAATGTTGTTAAATAGAATTCTTAGCACTCTACCGAATGAGTATCTAGAATTTAAGAATGCATAGGAATCAGTTCCAAGCACGGATAGGACTGTTGCAGGTCTTACGGAACGACTCCGGTTGCATGAACAACGGCTGAAGGAAATTGACAAGTCTAAATTTGAAGCAAGCAACGTAGCATTGTTGACAAAGAAAATAGGTAGTACTTGTGCAGCAAGTACTATGAAGGCAGGAAAAGCAAACAAAAAATGGCCAAAATGTTTTCATTGTGGAAAATTTGGACATTTTAAAAAGGATTGCAGGAAACTGAAGGCAAACAATTCAGAAAAAGACGACAAATGTAAGAAACAGTTAGGGCAAGCACTAATAAGCAATGTTGAAAGTAGAAGACAAGACAACTGGATAATTGATTCGGGTGCATCGCATCAAGTCTCATCGAATTCAGATTGGTTCTCATCGCATTTACCTTTTACTACTCCAAGATTACTTCGTCTCGGTGATGGTCGATCCATGGATGCTCATGGAGAAGGTGAAATTCAGGTGGAATTACTTGTTAGTGATAAATGGACACCTGGTTTGAAAAAGGTATGGTTTGTGCCAAAATCTGCTCAAAATCTTTTTTCTGCTGGTGCAGCTCTAGATAATGGTTTAACTGAATATGCAGACAGCAAGCGTCGTGAATTTGGCAATAAAAATGATCATGCTGTTGCTGTTGGTATTCGACAACCCAATGGTATGTATTATCTTCAGATGCGAGTTGTATTTCCAGGAAATGCACGAAGGAAAATGAACTACAAGTATGGCATGAACGTTTAGGACATCTAAATAAACAGCATGTTCAAAGGTTTTTAAAACAGAGAGGGATTGATGTAAAGTTGGACAATAAACTGTGTGATGCCTGTGTGTATGGAAAAATGCACCGGTTGACCTTCGGTACACGGAAGGAACGTCTAACTAATCCCGGTAATCAGATAAATGCTGATGTATATGGACCTATGCCAGAGAAATCACTTGGTGGTAAGCGTTATTTTGTAGATTTTAAAGATGATTTTACCAAATATAGATCGGTATATTTACTGAAAGAAAAATCAGAGGTAAAGGAGAAGCTAGTAAAATTTCTAGCAGAAGTTCAGACTATCGGACATACTGTCAAAGAGCTACTTACGGATGGAGGTAAGGAATTTCATAATGCTGATGTACATTGTATTACCAGAAATATTGGCCTTCATCATCGTATGTCGCATATTGATAGAAGCTGCAAGAACTATGCTGCATGCGAAAAATTGACCAGAGAAGTTGTGAGCAGAGGCTGTTAATACCGCTGTGTACGTCATTAATTGCACTGGCCCAACTTCAATTGAAGGTAAATCACCGTATGAACGCTGGTTCAACAAATCAGCATATATTGATCATTTAAAAGTGTTTGGTACTGAAACTTTGTTCACATTCCTAAATAAAAACGGAAAAGTTCACAAGAAAAGCTAAAACAGGTTATTTAGTAGGATATTGTGAAGATAACGATGGATACAGCGTCTGGGTACCGGAAGATGATGAAATTGTCTTGACTCGAAATATTGTTTTCAAGAAAGAGAACACATCCAAAGCCACCTACAAATGTCCTGAACTGATTGTAGCGCAAGATGCAAATAATGAAAACAATGATAGTATTATAGCCGAAATAGTTGATGAACAGTTTCAGGAAGGTAAAGAAAATGCAGATGTAAATTTTCAAAGTCACTGGAACTTACAAGATAGAAGTATGATAAAGAAACCAGCAAACTTTGATGACTATTGCATGCTAGCATTAAATAATGAACCAACAACCTTCAAACAAGCTAAAATGTGTAAAGATTCTCATCAGTGGGGAAGAGCAATGGAGGAAGAACTGAATTCACTGGACGAGAATAAGACGTGGGACCTTGTTGAATTACCCGAGAGAAGGAAGGCAACACCAAATCCTTGGGTGTTTAAAATAAAACGCAAAGTTAATGGAACTATTGAACGCTATAAAGCCAGATTGGTGGTGAAAGGTTACTCACAAGAATATGGAATTGATTTTAATGAAACATTTAGCCCTGTGGATCGCTGGGATACCGTTATAGCTCTACTTACTATCGCTGCGAATGAAAAATTGAAAATGGTGCAATTTGATGTTTAAACAGCGTTCCTCTACGGAGAACTTAATGAAGAAATCTACATGATGCAACCCGAGGGTCTTGATGATGGTTCAGGTCGGGTATGTAGATTATTAATAAGTTTATATGGATTAAAACAGGCTCCACGTTGTTGGAATCAAAGATTCTCAAATTTTCTTAAGCGTTGCAAACTGAAAGAAAGTGAAGCCGATCCCTGTTTATATGTTAGTAACGACAGAAAATTACTTGTAGCTTTATATAGGGATGAAGGTATGGTCATTGCAAGAGATGAAAAATGCCTGGAAATTTTTATGAAGCAACTACAAGAAGAATTTAACTTTACTGTTGGAATCACTGACTTCTTTCTTGGTATGAAATTTCAACGATCGATCCGTTTCGAATAGCATCCCGCAGGTATTGCATATTGATGTGTCCGAGACGCACGTGCCATGCCCCGAGAGATTTCTTCTCGACGACCTTCTCAACAGTTTTCGCTTGTTCGGTTCCTCTGAATTCGGCTTTTCTCTTATTCCGGACGTAATAAAGTCCATTGACGCGATCCGCGGTAAGTACAGAATTCCCGTTTCTGTTTATCACTTCGGTTTTCAAATTGTCGAAAACCACTCTGTATTTTTTTTCGGTGATTTTTCCGACGGATATTAAGTTTGTACGGAGATTTGGTACATACAATATGTCAAGTAACTCTATATCTCGTTCGCTACCATCGGTTATTGCGACAATAGAAGTGACTCCTTTGGCTTCGATATTAGTACGCGCGTTGCTGGCCAAATTTAATTGTCCGCTTTCCGTGAAATCTATTTTCGTAAAGTTGCTTTTGTCTTTATACATGTGGGACGTACAACCGCTGTCGATGCACCACTTATTACTGGTCATATCCTCGCCGATCTGAAACATATCGCACGCATTCTCGTCGATGTGTATAAACTCACCATCTCTCTCGCGATTACTAGCCTTGTGACGAACTTTATGACATTTATAACACTTGTACTTGAATCCACCGCTGAGTGTCTCATTTTTATCGTGTTTGTTTCTGTCCTTCTGAGATGAACGTCTGTTTCCCGGTTTACCAACCACCGTCGCATTTTGCATTGTTGTGTGTTATAAGAAGCTTTATTTCGCGCATCGTACTCTTCAAGTACTTTAATTCTTATGCGATCGCGCATCGAAAGTTCTCGTAGCTTTCCGGAAAACTGCTTAAAAACATAACGCACAACAAATCCTGATTAATTTCTACATCCAACTCACATAATTTGTCCGTTGTGTCAAAAAAATTTCGAATATAAACACGAGCATCTTCATCATCTCTCATCTTGTGTGAAATTAGCTGGTGAAGTAAGGCGGCCTTTCGCGCTGGACCCTTGGATTGATATATACTCTCCAATTTCATCCAGACTGATCGTGAAGTTTCATAGCCCTTGACCTGCTTGATTTAGGATGGATTGATCGATAAAATTAAATCAGAATGTGCCTTCTGATCTGCCCCTGCCCATCGTCTTGCGACTTCAACAGATTCCTGATTGTTGGCAATGACTTCCGGTTTCGTCTTTATACCGCTGACGTAACCCCCAGCGTCGTTTTTTATTAACACAGCACTCATTTGGATTTTCCAAGTGTCGTAATTGTCTTTTCCTAATGATTCAAATCGCGCTACACTACTTGCGTTCATCTTGCAAGTCGAGAAAATCTTTTCTTTTAATTTCCTTAAATTTCAAATTAAATTTATCTTTATTCGCATTTAGGTTTTTCACGTGGTCTCTGGGCCCATAACCTGATGAGATTAAATGGAATACAAATAAAGAACAACGTAATTTTATTAGTGAAAAGATGTACACGCAAAAATTATATGAGAATAACAATACACTACATTTTATTTAAAATAAACATATGCCGATCATTTGCTGATGACAGCTACAACGGCGTGCTTGATCATATTATTAATAGGTACGCTATCGTTTGTTCAACAGTAAGAGATATCAGTACAATGTACCAACACAAAATCGCTACGAAAATTTGAACTCTAATGAAACTGCTGACAACACTAACATAAACACCACAACAAATTAAGACCAGCCAAAAAATACCCCCTCTTGTCAACAAATATCAAGAGATCCTAGCCGACCTTCAAAAAATTCTAAGACACGAGTTCATAACTATACAAAATGGCAAATACTCAATTAAAATTATGACATCTACAATCAGTGATTACAGAACCCTAACAGTATACTATGATCAACACAAATTAAAATTATTCACATTCAAAGCAGCAGATACAAATGTCAGTAATTAAAAAAAAAAGTTTCCACATCTATAACTGATCTGGGATTAGAAGATGAATTTAAATTAACGTACCCAATAATTAAAGTTAACAGACTATACAACAAAATTAGGTATCCAATTCCAGACAAAGAAACAAAGATATGCCATAATGCATGAACTGTCAAACATATGGACACATGAAAAATTTCTGTAGAATGGTTTCAAAATGTCATATATGCGCGAGTGACCATCATTATAGCAAGTGCACCAAACCTAAAACTGAACCTTCAATGTGTAACTGTGGCGAAAATCACCCAGCAAATTATAAAGGCTATACTTCTTATAAAAATACCAAAGATAAGGCACTCAAACGTAATAATACATACAAATCCCAATCACAACAAAGATTATCCCGAAATAATACAATCCCCAACAAACCATCCACCTCAAATACCTACGCCTCGATACTCCAAGAATAGTCCACTAATACATTCCAAAGCACCATAACCAAAACACTGAGCCTACCTCAAATATTAGCACCATCATCAATCTAATTGTAGATCTCATAAAACCACACATACATACAATTAAATCCTTCCTCTCCACCCTACTGTCCTCAATATTCTAAATGGCGCACTCATATAATAACATAACATCAAAATCATGAACTGGAATGCAAATGGAATTAAATCAAAAAGGGCAACATTTATAGACTTCCTTCAAAGCTACAATATTGGCATAGCATGCATCACAGAAACTCACTTAAAACCTCACGAACATTTCATAATACTGCAATACGACATCTATCGAGCGGCGCTGCTATAATAATAATAAGAAAATTGAAACATCATGAGCTCCCATCCCTCCAACATTATGTGGCAATAGAACTACAACTACAAGGCAACCAAATACCACGCATCGCAGCAGCATACTAACAACCAAGTCGAAGAATAATGAAAAATGAAGTTTCTTTAATCCTAATTGGAGACCGTCATAGCGAAAATATTAATTGGGGATGCCACGCGACAAATCCTAATGGTGTCCGATTAGAACAAATACTCAATAAAAATCTCGCAATACAATTAACAGCTTCCGCAGAACCCACACACTACCCATACTGTTAATATCACACACCGGACATATTGGACATTCTACTTCTAAATAACTTCCCACGCCCTATAACACAAACAGTTGTTTGTGAATTGGTGAATTGGATTCTGATCATATTTACATTTTCCAGCCAACCAAATCCCTCAACGCAACAGACTAATTACTGTAAAAGTGGACTGGAAGATATTGCAGAAGGAACTCAGTAAACATCTAAAAACCGTCCGTACCCTTCCACTCCTCAACGGACATCGACGCCGCCATCACTCACTATACCACATCTATCGTCAATGCAACCACAATAGCAACGGTTAAAAAATACACTTCAAAATCACACCAATATACAACTCCAGAACACATACTCGCTGTTATCAAAGAATAAAACAAAATACGAAGACTTTGGAACTCAACTCATGACAGAAGCTTTCTTCTCAATATTCCCCAATACCCCAGCGTCGACTACACTTCAACTTAGGCCAGAGACACACGCAAACAAGACTGTGAAAGCGCCTACCACAAGACATCTCTAGCTACGATGATATGTATTAATAACCCCATACATTTCTAACACAAACTAATATCATACAGCAAAACCAGTACACCAACACAATAATCCATAGTCCACAGGTAGTACAATTAAGTACCAACCCTACTCATGCCCTATTCAAAACAACAGTACCATGTAATAACAATATGTATTGTTGATCTAGTAAAGAATCATTAAAAAAAAGTGAATTCGGTTTTTATTAATTTGGTTCATGTAACTAAGTAGTTGATCTAGTTTTTCAAGTGTGCGAGTCCTCTACATAACGAGTACAATATATAATCTTTTTAGTCAAAGAAGTTTATAAATTTAACAATTTATTTTCAAAGTTATTCATAAATATATCTGCGTTCAATGGCGACATTGGTGAGCCCGTGGACTTGCATATAAAAATTATTATTAAATTGAAAATAATTTTGTATAAGACATAAATCTATCACTGAAATTGCTTCATGTGCTATTAAGTTTGAAATTTGGCTATTAAATAAGAAATCTAGGAGCTGCTTACATCAAATGACACTACTTTACAACTTGCATTTAATTTTATGTTTTTGTTTTTTATGTTTTTGTTTTTTATGTTGTTGTTAATTGTCTATTAGTTCTACAGAGTTATTTATAGAAAATCCCAATTTGAAGTTTATGAGGTCTGGGAGTATTGTATCAACATATGTTAAAAACTAAATAACATTACGAAAACTATTATCAAATACCAAATCAAACAATGGTAAAAAAGATTTAACACAAAATACAAAGAACACTTAAAATCCATTCAAACTCATACAAACACAACAGGGTTTTCCCAACATTGTATAGAAATAATCACTCATTAAAGGATTTAAACATTCTTTATATTGAACCGAAAGGATTTATACTCAATTTATTAGAAAACCTTGAAATAGGAAAAGCCGTTAATTCCAAGAGAAACATACATAATGATCAACTAGATGTAAATAATTCCTTACTTCTTAACATTAAATTTTAGTTAATAATTTTGTAGATTTGTAACTGAGAATAGTCCGACTCGATTCAGGCATGGGCAAAACATGTATATTCGTTAAAATCTCGAATTCGAAACTTTTCATGATTACCTGTACCTTTATCTCGGTTGGTTCAATCACAATTAGTGATGCCGCGAAAATACAAGAACTTTTTGTTAAGATATTTTTATGATCCGAGAATGCTACAGACACACGACAGATTGCTCTAGCTTCTTCAGTACTTCGTACGGTGAGCTAAAAAATAGAAGTAGTAAAACGCAATTGGCAAATATAAAATATATTTTATTGAAAAGGGCACTGATTTTTAATACTTCGATCCTACCGTTGGCAACAAGATATAACAAGGTAGAACTTAATGAATTAAATAAATAAATAATAAAACGAATTGAATTTAATAAAGATAAAGTATGATAGCTTAGAGCAGTGTTCTTCAACCTTTGTCATCCCGTGGAACCCTTTTTTGTGATAATTTTTTTATGGAACCCTTCGTTCAGTAGCACACCCAAATTTGGTTTTAGGGGGGTGTGTCGTATTACATATTACATGTTATAAACAAGGTTCGTCCCTGCCAATTTATTTTAAAATAATTGACTTACTACCGCTTGCCTTTGTAAGAATTGAATAACAACAAATCTACTACACCAGGTATTTGAATACTATTTAAAAATGCAATATGTGTCGTCTTCGTCCAATATAAGCGACTGAGCGAATTAATAGTTCCCGGAGACCAGCGCGGCGCAGCGCAGGGTCTCTAGTTGTGAACGCGGGTTAACGTTCGAATTTTAGCATTGACTCGCGGAACCCCTAAAGCGTTTGAGTGGAACTCTACGGTTCCGCGGAACATAGGTTGAAGAACACTGGCTTAGAGTATCTAATCACTGCCACCAGCTCGTCTTTAAAGATTAGGCGAGCGAGAACTTTAATTGTTTTAAGAACCTGTATTTTATGATCAGTGTAAGCAAAAGTGGGGAAATTAGAAAATAGGATTAAATGTTCATGATAATAATTTGCTTTCTATTAAACAATGTAAATTTGAATATAGAAATTAAACAATTACTTACATTATTTCGTTCAAATTTTGCAATTATTATTTGTAATAGGCTCTGCGGCGGCACCAATAGGACAATTTTTCCCAAATTGATATATGACACAGGTAAGTGGCAAAGCTAATGTATGCTTAGCTGAAAAATCGTCCACCCTCCAGCACTGTATAATCAATTGAGTACGCACGTGAATAATTCATGATCTGGCATTTATTTATATTCAAATTATATAAAAATGCCTGTATCAATGCCTAAATATAGTGTATGATTTGTGTCTCTAATGTTTTGTTCACTTTGTAATTCAAAATAATTCTGAATAGTTGGGGCAGTTTAATATTTAATTCTTAAATTGTAAGACAATGCATATAAAGACAAGTTACGTTATTAATAACTAACGCTTACATAATTTACCCTATACATTTATTATTATTAAAATAAATGTTTAAATCTATTTTACATGCATTACTAGAAGTATATAATAAATTACGGGCAAAGTTTTATTCTAATCTACTATTGAAATTCAAGTAGAATGTTGCTTAATGTTTTTATATCACTGTTTTTTGTATGTGTTTCTTTTGTGAAGAGTGAAAAATATATTGAGAGAAGATTGATAAATAATTATGTGGAGAAAATACAAAATAAGAATTATATTTTACATGGAATCCTCTGCTGGAATTATGGTACTCTAAGTTTTCTATTCAAATTTGAATAACCGAATTTAAGTTTAATTATTTGTCATTACTTATAGTAGTAGCTACTAATTAGATTAGGGCAAAACTAAACCAACTTTTTATGTCTAAAAGTACCCAAACTACGAACTAATTCCATAGCGGCATGGAATTTTTCCTTGCGGATTCTTAAACTTTAGGGTATCAACCTCAAATATTAAAATTTAAGAGAAGTGCTTTTCCCTATAAGAAGGATAAACAACCCCTGAATTTCAAAATTTAATACTGACTCTAGTATTAGGATTAAGAGGTAGTTATTGAAAAAATTCATGTATATGTTTTTGAGGTTGCTGAATACGAAATATTAAAATTCGCAATTGCACCCATAATATGACGATATAATAGGGGAAAATTTAGCTATATTTGGTTTATTAAGCAAGTAGAACTTTTTTTGCATAATCTTAAATTTTAGGACATTAATGTTTTATAGTCAAAAAATAACGAAGTGCTAAGAATAAATTTACACAAATGCATACATGCAAGCGATGTCCAACGACTTAAGCAATGTGCGTAAATCTCAAAATAAGTATAAAAATTATGATTATTCCGTTGTAAATGAAAATATTGTGTTACCGCCAAACAAGCATAATCATAATTTGCTTAAACGAGGTGCGCTCTTGTTTCGGTCATATCTCTTTGCAATTAAGACTAAAATCATCAAATAAAAACTTTTTGAAAATCTTTTAATCCTCATTAAAGTCGGGTAGGTCAAAACAGTAAAGAGATTGTTTGCTTTTCTATATTCATCTTAATTGCGTCAATTTAAGAGAAAAAAAGGTAACTAGATTTTCGTAAATATAAAATAACCATGAAAAATTTGCAAGAGTGTACTGTTACATCCGGTTACAAGATTTTGGTTCAGCTAAGATACTTTCCTGCTAAGTTAACTAACCTTAAATCTATAAAAAATCTTCAACATTTTAAAAAATACATAGTGTAAATTCTCTAAGATAATGCATGCATCAAGGTGAAGAAAAATAAGTCCAACTAAAAACATTTGATTTTTTTTCAATTTTGGTATTTACTGGAACCATAGAATCGAACACTTTGGACGAAAAAATAAAAAGAAATGTCAGTATTTTCCTTCATTTTTGATTTTGTAGATATTAATATTTGTAAAAGACAATTTTAAGCTACTGTAATAAGCTTTATGGTTTTCAAGTTCAAGGTATATGTAAAAAGGTTATTTTAAACTAGAGTTATGACTGTTTAAAAAACGTTAAAATCCACCTAACATTAACTGCATCGCGGAAAACGCTCCACTATATATATATATATATATATATATATATATATATATATATATATATATATATATATATATATATATATATATATCGTATTCAAAAATTACCGTAATTGGCGGGAAACAGGCGTTCAATGGGGTATTATATTTCGCTGCTGTTAGGTAAATCTGCTAACTTAATTTGCTAGCTTACTAACTTCATTGAACACCGCACCTACTGTATGAAGTGCCATCAATTAGTACTTCAAAGTTACCGCGCTTCTTCCGACTTTGTTATCAGAATGAATTGTTTGAATTTCATACATTTATGCAAATAATGATTATAAACAATTTTAATTAGTTCTCTCAACGATAAGTCAATATCGTATCCTCAATTATAACTCAAAATCGGTACAGCAATGAGTAGTAAGAGGGTCCCTTGAGGCAGACAGTAGTGGGGAGACCCCTTGGCGCAGACAGGGCGTGGCTTATATATGTCCCGATCGTGCGTTACCAAAAAAAAAAATGAAAAAATGAAAAAAATGAAAAAATAAAAAAATAAATATATTTTTTATTTTTTTAATATATATATATATATATATATATATATATATATATATATATATAAAGCTATATAAAAATATAACAACGTTAAAAATATGAAAATTACATGAATTATGTGTGACTATATGGTATACATGTTGTACCGTTGCTGGTCTCCGACGTACTGATGGAAAGCGCTTAAGTGGACGGAAATAAATTTCATACTGTGTGTATTAATAATGTGGAGAGAGAGAGAGAGAGAGAATAAATAAATTTTTGTATGAGGTTGATGTGTGTGTGTGTGTGTACGTGAATGTATTGTATGTAATGATTTGGATAGGTTAATTATGTGTGGCTGTGCTGACCTCTGTCTATGCTAGTTATTAGTGTTCTTGGATACTGTGTGTGTATGATATATGTTCAGGGGATCGTGGTATTTTGAGGATGTAAACTTATAAATTAAATATATAAAGACCATTAATATTTGTATTAAATATTTATTGACTAATAATATAAAACGTTAAATTACCTCTACAAACTCCTATATGCGAGTGTGTGTGTGAATGGAATTATACACGAAATATTACATATTTACACGTAAAGATCTAACATGCACCTTTGTATGATGGCAACACCTTTGAATTTGTTTACATAAGATCCTTCTTAGAAATCCACGAATTGTGTATGTCGTCAAAGCCTAACCATTTTACAAAATACTTGCTGCCTTTGCGTCTAACAATTTTCTCAACGAGAAAAATATCAGGATGTTGCGTTTTCTGCATTTCTTGTTCGTAAAACGATCCTTTGATTGGTTGTCCTTGTTCATCTTCTAGCTTATAGGTTGATGGCGACGTTTGATTAACCGCAATTATCTTGAAAACTTCTGTTGTCCAGTTCGGTGTGTATGTTTTATAGAATACATGTTTGTATTTGCTTATACGTACACGATCGTTTACTTTAAATTTCGTTTTTGTTGCGTTTGACGGCTTTGGATGATGATGATGATAATGGTTAATGTGTGTGTTTGACGTCACACTGCTTGGTTTCATTTTAATCGTTCTATGTATGGAGTTGTTGTATTCGTGTACGGTGTCCTCAAGAATATCTATCCATTTGTACGAGCCACGAAAACTGAATTTTTTCCAAACTTCTCCCTTGAGTGTACGATTCCATCGCTCTACAATGCTGGCCTTTAGATGTGTAAATGTCGAATAATGATTAATACCTCGCTCTTGCATTAGCTTCTGGAATGTTCTGTTGAAGAACTCTTTTCCATCGTCTGTTTGTATATTTTTAGGCACACGACCTGAAGTGTCAAATATTTTCGTCATAGCATCCGTGACGTTGGTCCCTTCTTTTGTGTAAATAGGAACAGCCCACGCGAACTTTGAATATGTATCAATAACTGTGAGCATATAACGATATTTCTTATTTTCACTAGCGTATGCAATCATATCAACAAGATCGGCCTGCCATAAGTTATCAAATCCTAGCATAACAACATGGCGGCGAGGATAATTGCGACGCGCCAATTTATGTAGTTCGTTTACAAGCTGTTGCTTAGTAGTAGTCATTGTTAACTACTGAGTCGTGTGCGGCTGCTGCTGCTGCTGCTGTTTTGCTTTCAATCGTTTTAACTGTTTGATGGTCTGCAGTTGGCCCTCCAGTTCAGCTATTTTATTTTCGTGAATTTGTCGAAAGGATGCCACCTGAATTGATATACGGCGCACCTCTTGCTCGATCTTCTGAATGAGTATTCCAACACCATCGCGTATTCCCTTTATATCATCAATAAGCAAATCGATGGACTTCTTAACGTATTTCACTGTGGTTGCGTCATTTTCGTGCTCTGGATAGCCAACACTAGTCAATTGTTTGCTCACCATATTAAAGTCACCGTGACTTGTCAGCGAAAGTCCGCCAACCGTTTTTGTGTGCGTCACACTGTGGCTAAGATAACGACCAAACTTGTCGGTAGACATATTGCAAATGATCACTATAGAATTATACGCTGCTCGCGTAACTCTTCTTCGAGCGCAATTATCTCATTATTATGACCTGTATGTCCAATGGCTGCTGATGACTTTAATAAATGTAGGCGAGTGACCAACTCATTTGGATCATTCCAGTAAATATAGTCAAGTGGTTTATTTGATACATACATCATACTCTCTCCGCCACCACCAACTTTGTGAAAAGATCTTATTATACGCCTATATTTATTGCTAGCATTAGCCGCAAAACTACCATTCTTTTCGTAATTTTTTCTATCCGCACTTGTTTGCAATACTATGTTTTTATAGGCGCTCAGATCAGTGTGCGAATATCCTGAAGGATTATTAAGAAATAGCAACTGTGCAAGTCCGTCCGTCACCCTATATTGCATGCCATTAATGTGTATGTTATCGTTTGCGTCAATCGTTACAACCGAATCGCCAATTGTGAAAATATCACCGTTCCTCTTGATTCCATACCGAGTGTGCAGCAGTCGTTTCTTCTTATCATCCTCTGTAGGAAATATTAAACGTTTAAAGTACTCTCTTGTAATAGGTCCAAATTCGTTGGATAGGTATTCTTCTATCCTAGTATGACCATCTGGGTTGTTTGTCAGTAGGTTCTCAAGGGAGAACGCTGCCGAAGGTTGCTCATCGAGTGTTTCATATTTATTTTCATTATCCATGGTATGCTGCTTTACAGCAATGTTTTGTGCAATTGCCTTATTTAACGACTCGACAATAGGTTTGTATTTCTTCGCATGATAATCATCCTTACTCACCGCCATTTGCTTGAGTTCCCTATACTTCTGCCGGATTGTATCCGCTGTTTTCTCAATTTCTAACTCAATACTTGCGCTCATCGTGACTGATAGAGTACGAATGAGCCACAATGGTATCACCTTTCCATTATTATGTACGAATGAAAACCTTTGCGATAGCGTCCTTTATTCAAATCGCTGTCTTTGTCAATGACTAGAAAACCGTGGCGCTCTGTCCAACACTGCGCGCAGATATCTTCAAATTGTTCAAACCGCATGTCGGTGTTGATGTGATCTCACGACGTAGGTTCATGCGATCTTGTTTGAAAAGAATGATAAAGTTTGCGTTATCGCGAATAAGATGTTTTGGAATGCGAGCGTATGTTTGACACAGGTAGAACGCATCAACACCACTGTGTCGTCCAACGCTGAAATAGTCGCGCATTGCGTTTTGTGAATCGCAAGCGATGTCGTCGAAAATGAAGATAGAATTTGGTTTCGCCGCTTCCGGCTGCACAATGTCTGCATTGTTGCTAAACGGGAAATATCCAATGTTGGGCACTGAGTGCAATAGTCTCGCAAGCAGCCTATACTTTGGCTGATCATGTGTTTTCGTGTATAAATAAATATTTTCAAACTTCAGACCATTTGGATCGGTTATAAGGCTCATCATAACATTTGTTTTGCCACAATTACTGGGTCCACTAATTATACATCGTATACTATCTGGTAAAAGTATGCCATGCTTATAGCTGCGGCCTTCTGTGAGTGCCCCAAGAACATCCAAGTTTTTAACATTTATTGCTTGCACCTGCTTGACAATTTTCATATTCCTACACACACACAACAACCATAATACAACTGATTGATATTACAACATAATAGCATTATATATATATATATTACAAACCCTCTCCCCCACCACAACCACCATTTTCTTTATAAAAGGTTGTGCAAACCGGAATTTAGTCATTGTGTTGCTATGAAGCGTCAAGAAAGTGGTCTTCTGAATAGCTTAATTAATCGATTAGGTGTTGAGCTTCATATACCGGGATACCAATATTGTGGGCCTGGCACCAAGTTCGACGATCGTTTACATCGCGGTGACCCAGGCATAAATGCCCTGGACAGAGCGTGTAAAGAACACGACATTGCATATTCGCACGACAAAGAAAATCTGAGCAAACGACACGAAGCGGATCGGGCACTAGAGAACGCCGCCTGGAGTCGCGTTATTGCAGCAGATTCAGGTATAGGTAAAAAAGCGGCTGCGTTCGCCGTCTCGAACACAATGAAAATAAAGCGAAAGCTAGGGATGGGATTGCGTAAGAAACCGAAAAATGCCAAAGTATCGTATGGTCGCGTTGCGAAAGCAGCTCGAAACGCCATCAAACGGGTGTCGACCGAGTCGAAGGCACAGGAGATAATAAAAACGGCGTTGAACGCTGCTCGACGTGAGGTGAGAAAGGTGCGTGGAGCTGACCGCTCGCCACTAAACAACCGAATCATTCCTGTGCCGAAAATCGGAGGAATTTTGCCTTTGATTCCCATATTTGCGGGTTTGTCGGCACTTGGAGCGTTAACTGGTGGCGCTGCAGCAGTCGCAAAGGCTGTTGTGAGCGCCAACGATGCACAAAAACAATTAAGTGAAAGCAAGCGACACAACGACACAATGGAATCGATTGCGTTGGGAAAGGGATTGTACTTGAAGCCGTATCGCAAAGGACTCAGTTTACACTTGAAACGTATCTATCCAAAAAACCGCTAAGATTGCCGAGACGGGCGATGAGTGACGGTGAACTGCTTATGTATGCCAAATATTACAAAATACAAGATTTTCGCGGTGTATTTATGACAAGTCGGGCGCGGGAACCCACTGGGTTGCCTACCGTAAGCGCGGTCGGCGCAATACATATTTCGACAGTTGCGGTAATTTAAGGCCTCCAGAGGAACTCATCACGTATCTCGGTCCAAACACAACCATAACCTATAATTATAGAAGAATGCAACAACCTAACACCGTGATATGCGGTCATCTTTGTCTCAAATTTCTAATGAACAAAAACGCCAATGCGGTATCCTGAGAGCCCCCTATTACCGAATTGGTTGTCAGTGCGTCAACACCTAATCCATAGGATATGTCGCTAACGTTGACGCTGACAGGAAACAGTGCACAGCTGAATAGTGTATATTTTCCACCAATTGATCTTGAAGGCGAGTACGCGCTTGGTCTGGTTCTATTTAACACATTTAACTCTATTCCGAACATTGACGCAAGCAATAATATCTTGTATTACGGGGAGACGGAGGACGACGACAAGGGATCGTCTATAGTGATACCGGAAGGTTCGTACGAGCTTGACGACTTGAACACTTATCTGCAGCGTGAGTTTAGAGCACGCGGCGGCTATATTGAAATACAGCCAAATAATAACACGTTGACCAGTGAAATAAAGTACAGTCATTGGCTGTACTTTGATAGATCTAACAGTTTACAAACACTGCTGGGATTTACAAGACGACGTCTGCCACCAAACACATTGCATCGATCTGATTTACCCGTGAATATAGTTCGTGTGAGTAATATACGAATCGAGTGCAACATTACAACAGGTTCATATGTTAACGGCCGACTAGTAAATACAATACACGAATTTTTCCCCTCTGTCCCCCCAGGATATAAGATCATTGAAGCACCGCGCAACATCATATATCTCCCTGTGCGCGTTAAGGCAATAGAGGGTATCGCTGTTCGAATTACTGATCAGAACGGCGAATTGATTAATTTTCGCGGTGAAAGTGTTACTGTTCGATTGCACGTGACACGCAGCAGCAGCCTATCATAATGGTTGTCGTTTATTCAAAAACCAATGTTTTTGCGACACATAAAAAGGCTGGTGCAAAGAGAAGGCGAGTCAGAACACGCACGACAGCTCTAAAGTTAACAGCAAAGAATAAAGCTATACTTCGTGCGCTGGGCTATAAATTAGTGTGTGAGTAAATATGAGTGTAACACCGTACGACGTGTTGTCAGTGCTCGACGAAATTGCATTTGATGAGACAATTACACGTGTAGAGTATCACACGCATCAGGCCTACAATACAAACTCGTATGAAAACAGTGCAGAGATATTCGCATTCCTGTACATCAGCAGGACATATACACACTGCCGAGCGCTAGTTTTCTCTATGTTGAAGGCCGCATTGTGAGCGACATTGAAGGAGCAGCGACACTTGTTAACAATGGCATTGCGCACTTGTTTGACGAGATTCGCTATGAATTAAATGGTGTCGAAATAGATCGTACCCAGAGTTTGGGGCTAACAACAACAGCTAAAGGATATGTATCGTATACTCCGAACGAAGTTGTAGGACTTGAAAATGCCGGATGGTTGCCACCGAAAACAAAGGGGAGTAGTGGCTCTTTTAATGTGTGCATTCCGCTGAAGACACTACTCGGCTTTGCCGAAGACTACAACAAGATTGTGATTAACGCACGGCAAGAGCTTGTCCTGGTGCGGGCAAAAAATGACGACAACGCTCTGATTAGTCCCACCAATGCAGAGGCTTCGGTCGAATTGACAAAAATACAATGGCGTGTTCCGTACGTGTATGTGGCGAGTTCAACTCGTTTGGCACTGCTTAAGCACGTTGAGCACAACAAGTCGATATTTATGAATTTCCGAAGTTGGTCCTCCTATGAATATCCGCTGTTGTCAACAACATCAAAGCACACGTGGTCGGTGAAAACCAGCAGTTACCTGGAGAAACCGCGCTATGTGATCGTCATGTTTCAAACGGACCGTAAACATAAACGCGATAAAAATGCAAGCGTATTTGACCACTGCACCGTTTCCAATCTGAAGTTATATCTGAACTCTGAATGTTATCCATATGATAACATGAATTTAGACTTTACAGCTGGTAATTATGCCCTGTTGTATGATATGTATTCCAGATTTCAATCATCCTATTACGGCCGCACAGCGTGCGAACCACTTCACGGTGTTCGAGAATTTCGTGAAAACACACCCATGTTCGTCATAGACTGTTCGCGGCAAAATGAAATGATGAAATCGGCAACGGTTGACATACGTTTAGAGTTTGAATCAAAAGATCCCTTTCCCGAAAATACTGCAGCCCATTGTATCATATTGCACGATCGCATTGTCGAATATAATCCGCTGTCAAACATTGTTAAGAAATTAGTTTAGTTGTGGACGTGGTCGTGTGCAGACCTGCATAGAACTATGGGTGAAATAGTAATAGATTTGCAAGGATTTCGCGACGCAAACGGTTTCGTGGCCAAAGAGATCGCAGTATTGTGTATGGATGGACAGAAACTACATCATTTTCTAATCGCCCCTCCACACAAATCGAGTCGGTGGCATTCCAGCGGCAGGCTAACTGGTTAACAAGAAATTATCATGGATTAACGTGGAACGATGGCTGTGTCTCGTATCATAGACTCGACGATATATTTGCAGATATATATAAGAAGTGTACACGCGTCTATGTCAGAGGGCTTGAAAAAGAACAATTTTTACGACAATTTGGCACACCTGAACACCTCATCATTACAAATCTCGAAGACAATCCAAAATGTCCGTCATTACGTACGCAGCGCGAAAGGTGTTGCTATTTTCACAAAACGATCGTCAGCCACAACAGACAACAAGCTGCAGCGGTGTGTGCCTTGCAAAACGCAGAAATATTACGTGTATGGCTTGTAGAATCAAAGAAATGTAACAAATGCTGTTGCATAAATGACGCACTTCAAAACCTCTATGATTGTGACGAAATTTTGTGCAACATGGACCTTGTTCATATTGCAAATCTACCAAAAGCGGTGCTGTTGTCACCGACCGTTTGGACACAATTAGCTCATGTGACACACATACTACCCGAGAAGTTAAAAGAAGATCCCGAAATACAAAGGTTTATATGTTAGTTAGATATATTTCATTGTATGTGTGTGTGTGTGTGTGTGTACACACATACACGTTTGTTATAATATTATATGTTTATTCTATAACTTGAGATTGTATCATGCTCTAGACATTTGTACACCCACCACATAGACACTCATAAATAAATATTTAATACAAATATTAATGGTCTTTATATATTTAATTTATAAGTTTACATCCTCAAAATACCACGATCCCCTGAACATATATCATACACACACAGTATCCAAGAACACTAATAACTAGCATAGACAGAGGTCAGCACAGCCACACATAATTAACCTATCCAAATCATTACATACAATACATTCACGTACACACACACACACACATCAACCTCATACAAAAATTTATTTATTCTCTCTCTCTCTCTCTCTCCACATTATTAATCCACACAGTTTGAAATTTATTTCCGTCCACTTAAGCGCTTTCCATCAGTACGTCGGAGACCAGCAACGGTACAACATGTATACCATATAGTCACACATAATTCATGTAATTTTCATATTTTTAACGTTGTTATATTTTTATATAGCTTTATATATATATATATATATATATATATATATATATATATATATATATATATATATATATATATATATTAAAAAAATAAAAAATATATTTATTTTTTTATTTTTTCATTTTTTTCATTTTTTCATTTTTTTTTTTTGGTAACGCACGATCGGGACATATATAAGCCACGCCCTGTCTGCGCCAAGGGGTCTCCCCACTACTATCTGCCTCAAGGGACCTTCTTACTACTGCAATGTGTACCTCGCGGGCAAAACCATTGGACATTTGAAGTTTTCTGTATCTTCTCTTAGCGTGAATTTCGTTTTCACTCGGATTATTCCATCTTGATCCTTGTACGTACAAAAACAAGAAATCATAAGGAGATGTTGTATATCATAGATGGCGTTACTAGCCACATACAGGTCACCACCCTCAGTGACGACACATGGGCACGCACTCTGCCACACACAGAACGTGTGACACATGTACTTCAACACCGTTTAATAAAACCACATTATATCCAAACCATCCTGTCTTTATTGATATTGATACAACAGTCTGCCATTTTTTCTTCACAAAACGATTCTTCATGAATCAAAATTATCACGCGTTTTTCAGAATTTTCAATTTCTTCCGCTGATAGTTCGGTCTTCCTTCGATAATTTATATCTAGTTTACAGTTGTTCTTGAATCGAATAATAATTTTTGTGAATGAGCCCCTGAAGATACCTCTGGCTATTTTCTCTTTTTCCATTTTTTTTTTTTGAGATGGTTTGTTGCACCTTAACTACTATTATTTACCTATTAACACGAAGTCCTGTCACGGTCGCCAATTTATATAAGATAATTGAACTAGTATTTGTACTGATACCTTCATTTATTAATATCCACGCAATAACTAGTTTATACATGGCCACCTAGATGCAATAAATGTCCCAGGAAAACAATATTGCCAACTCTATTATTTTAAATAAGAACACATTTTAGTATTGTCTCCAACAAAGGACAATTGATACCCCAACAAAACTGGTCAACACATGGTCGACTTTCTCACGTAGTTAATTAATTACAAATTACATCTATAAATTATTGAGTATCACACTAAAATTACAAATAATAAACTTAAACAGAATTACGGATAGCGATACAATTCAAAATTGAAGGCAGTGATTTTGTAACACAAATCACGCCAATAACCAGGTTGCAAAGGATAGTGCAACCATAATTTTAGCAGAATATTACAACATGATATATGCAAAAATGTTGTACCAAAACAACTCGAGGCCAGATTCTAAATTAAGGCTGGCTTTGAAGACAATATGGCGGCTACTTAAAGTAAAGAAATTTTAAACGTAATGCATTTGAAAACGCAATAAAGCAACACAAAAATTCTTTCAAATATTATAAACTAATTTTATAATGAGTGCAAATGACTGGTTTAGAATATTGTTTGATATTGTTTATAAAGAAATATTTGCAAAATTGATGATATTTAAACTTTTAAAATTTCAAAAACTAGTCATTTGCATAGATTATGCTATAACAAATATGTCATATTCAGTATTTTTCTTATATTACCTTCTGAATTTAAATGCATTATGTTTTTAATTGAAGCAATTTGAGTAGCTAGATATGAGACACTTAGTTCAGCTATTGTCCGCTCTGGTGTGAGCTGCGCTAAACGCAAACCCAAATAATTTGGATTGTGCAATATCTAGATTCCAGAATCTAATGCGCCAACCAGATTTCTCTGAACGGTTTACTTTATTATTTTTACCTCGTTAATAACCATCATTTTCAAATTAATTTCGCTGATTTACCTATTTTACCTTATTTTTAATAGAAAATTAGACAAATATTTATTTTATTTAATAATTTATCTTAAAAGTTTGAATATTTTAATATTATAATAAATTAAAAAGAAATTTTTACTATTATTTTTAATATTAAAATGATGTATATGTATATTGTATTATGGGCACGTATATATGTATGAATATTGAAAATTTATTATTATTTAAAAATCATAGTCAATTAGCCTAGGCAGTTTGCTCATACTTCAACATTAATTACGTATTTGAAAATAAGATATTATTTCTTTTTATCTGTATATATTATGATAGTACATATCTAGAGACAAATGTATACCTTTTTAAGGTATAGCTTGAAGCTCGAAGACTACAAATCACCATGGAATAAACACAGAAATATACAGTCTTCAGCATTAAAAAAATTGTAGGATATATTTTGTTATGCGCTGAATATATGCTGTAATGCTTTATAACATAAAACCATGATAACTTCATGCATAATATATGAAAAGGGAATAAGGAGAATCATTTTTAATTGCTGCTTTTGGTTTAGTCTTGATATTGCAAGTCTTGGTCGCGGCAAGAAAAAACAGTATAGTGATGCATTCGAAATGCATCAAAAATTAATAATTAGGCCCTCCACTCGGAAAGCTTCAGTCCGATTATACTATTTTTTAAATTTTTAACTCATTCTCGAATACTAAAAGATATAAATACAAAAAATCCAATTTTCCGATTGCATCATCATTTTACTAATTTCCCTCTACATTATAACTTATACCTTACAATGTATTGCCAGCAAGATATTAGAATTCAAAATAATATTAACAAATTGGTTTGGAGTCTGTGGCTGATAACTTAAAATAATAATAAAAAACCCTTAACCACAAAGTATTTTAATGGAGCTAAATTATAACTATGTGTAACCTTGATATCCTGGTAAAGAGCACATCATTTATGGTTTTTGCTTTAGCCGGAGATATTACATTGCATATATATATATATATATATATATATATATATATATATATATATATATATATATATATATATATGTATATGTATATATATATATATATATATATATAATTTATATAAATATATATATATATATATATATATATATATATAAATATATATATATATATATATATATATATATATATATATATATATATATATATATATATTTATGTACTATATAAATATATATATATATATATATATATATATATATATATATATATATATATATATATATTGTTAGAGTTCTTCGGAAGAGGAGAACGCGCGTAACATTTTGAAGACTGTACCCATATAGATTGACAGTCGTACCCGTGTATTATTACTGACACTTCCGTTGCAACAACGCATGCATAGCATTGGCAACCCAAGCGTTGTGCTTTAAGCATCATTCTGGTTAGAAAGTTGGTTAATTTCAATAAGTATTGTTTCTAATTATAACAAAAACCAGTTAATATCAAGTAAGTTAACTCTTACTACATGTATTATAGTTCTGAAGTACATTAAACATCATTACTAATTATACGGACGGATTGAATAATAATACTGACTAACTGTATGGACATTGTGATGGAAGGAAAGATGTTTTGGGATGTTTGGTGACGTATTTGGTGTTTTATGGCCTGTTGTTTATTATGGGTTGCTGTGTGCCAACAGTTGTATCTAGTCGACCTCATATTTTGATATAAATGGGAAGCAATCGTCTCGTAGAGTCGACCCCATATTGTTTAGTTAAATGAGAAACAATTGTATCTTGTAGTCGACCTCATAGAATGTGTAGTATTGGTAATAACTGACCACATTTAGTTAATGTTAATTGTAATATGAGAAGCAATCGTCAGATTCAACTGAGCTCATATCATGCGTTCTTTGCGGCCCAATATTGTTTTATCACCACGCAGTTGTAACAGTTGAATCGGAGCTGATCACTCTCGATTTGATACCCGTTGTACAAGTGCGGCTTGTATGACGTGAGGAGATTAAAATCCGCTAAAGACTTGTCACGACTAACTAATCAATGTAATACATTTATTATTGAGCTACTTACTGCGTATATTGTCCATACTCAAGTCTTCCTTTAATTACTAATTTCAGAACATGCCGTAGTCTTGCCGGAGCCCAATCAGCGTCGACCAAGCGATACCATTGTTTTTTAGCTCGCCGTACGTAGTACCGAAGAGGCTAAAGCATTCGGTCGTGTGTCTGTAGAATTCTCGGAAAAAATTTCATTAAAAAAAAAGTGTTCGTCTCGTCGCCCTGAATCCAAAAATCGATATAACTTATATACTTGGATGATAGTCGTCGCTCGTAAGACCAAATTTGTGCCCTCTACTCCTCTGAAGGTACCGGAGCGATTCACTCCAAATTTGGTACACATATTATTTGGCATCCCATTTGAATCCGCTCGCAGTTTAAATCTAATCGCCCGTATACTTCCCGAGTTATAGGGCCCCAAAATTTGGAGCCCCCCTTAATACTGCCCTTATAAAAATAATTGAAACACTTAAAAATTCTACTAAAAATTCTAAGATATTTTTTGTCTACAAGATTTTTTCATTTTGTTAACCCAAAGCCCGAAAAAAATTATTAAATATAATAATTTTGAATTTCAAAATTTGAACAATTTTTTTTTTTTAATAAAATCTAAAATTAAATGTAAGACTTTTTATATCTATAACATTTTTTTCAATTAGTTAACCAAAAGGCCATAATTATTAAAAACTGCTCGCATCGCATATATTACTTATAAGGCGAGCTGGACGCATAGGTTCGTTGTACCTAAGCTTGTTTATTTTTCATTTATGAATATTATTATTTTTGTGTGTGTAATATATTTTTTAATACACTTCTTTATAATTTCTTCCGTGGGCACCGTGTGTCCATATGGTACACAGAATATAGGTCAGTTGGTCGGGTGGAGAATTTTCTTGTAAATTATATAAAAATAAGGGATTACCCGTACACAGTTTTTCCTTCAGTTTGTAAAGCAAATCTAAAAAAAAATTAATATTAATAATTTGATATATTTTTCAAGCCAATCAGGTGTCTAAATATGTTTGAATTAACTCTTCAAGTATTTGTTTATTATATAATTTATAATTTAATTTATAAATTTATTTACTGCATTTATTTGTAGTTAAATATATTGTTCAATGCACATTTAATATTATTTATTATTATTACACAAACATCGGGATTATAAATTTACTTACGGTTTCTGCATTGCATTTGAATCGATTATTCAAAACATGTGTATTACAAACCTTTTTACACAACACTTTGAATGATTTGACATTTGATTCGTTATTATTTTTGAATCAAATAATCAGGCTAGATTCTCAATGTTGCAGTGCCACGGCAGTTTTGAAAGTGATAATGGGTCCTATGCTAAAACACAATGGCACAATGTGCACAACTCGATATGCATTTTGAAGATTCGGAATAATTTAAAATTGACATTTGATTTATTCTGACGTAGAACCTTTTATTTTTATGTAGGGCAGATTACTTGATTAGAAATTTATTAATTGCTGTGTGTAGACTTTTATTTCAGTATAAACTATTTGATTATTTTTTATAATATTATTAGCAGTCGTCATGGCGCAGTGGTTAAGCCTTTCACCCTGTAGGTTGTGAGTTCGATCCCCGTCTATGCCAATTTTCATTTTCACAAAAAAAAAGCGTTGTACACACACTTACACACTCACATACAAAATTTTCTGGGTAATTATATTAATGACATATATTTATATATATATATATATATATATATATATATATATATATATATATATATATAAATATATATATATATATATATATATATATATATATATATATAAATATATATATATATATATATATATATATATATATATATATATATATATATATATATATATATGTATACATATATATTTATATATATATATATATATATATATATATATATATATATATATATATATATAAGATGTGTACCTCCTTGTTTTGAAAAGAATATTCAAACTGGTGGTGCATTTTTACTCTATAAATTTTTCTTCTCCAATATCACTATAACGGCTACACTTTTTAGAATTAGATAAATGACATTTCAGAATATATCTGTAGAGTATTGGTTAGTTTGATTGCTTGTTTTGATTATATATATATATATATATATATATATATATATATATATATATATATATATATATATATATATACACTCCCGTCCATAAGTTTAATCGCACTTAAATAAATTAGATTTGTGTTGTTTCAAAACTCAAAAACGAGACGATGTAGACAAATTTATGTCAAGATAGGGTAGATATGTTATAAATGAAGATATATAAATAAATTTAACAACGTTTGTTTAGAAAGACAGTGAAATTTTAGATCGGTGATAGTAAAAATATAAGTAATGTAAACAATACCGTTTGTTTATTTATCAAAATAAACCAACCGGCGAGATTATTACAGCTATGGTTATCATCAAAATGTTTAGGTAAGCATTTAAAAGTGTTTTGAAAACAAAATATAAACAAAAATACAATCAACTTAGGCTCAATTGGACTCAGTCGAAAATAATTTGTTAGAAAGAACGGTTGTGCTTAAAATAATAAATTTTATAATTTAAAGCTGACTTTAGTGTTCAAAATGGCAAGAAGTAAAGAAATAAGTGTAGAAAAAAGAGTAGAAATTTGTACACTACATTCTTTGGGCTTTTCCAACCGAGGAATTGGCCGACGTCTCAGAATATCGGAGTATTGTGTACGTCAAACAATCAAAAGAAAAGAAGAAACAGGATCGTTTCATGACCGAAAACGATCCGGAAGACCTCGCTCAACCACAAAAAAGGAAGACCGATACATTGTAATAAATTCTTTGCGAAATCGCCGAAATACAGCCCCAGAAATCGCCGCTGATTTCAATGTCCATCATAAAACAAAAATCAGCACTACAACAGTGAAACGACATCTGCTTGATGCCGGCCTCAGGGGCCGTGTAGCGGTCAAAAAACCACGTCTTACAACAGTCCATA